>CAUYPK010039053.1:0-11544 GCA_963574355.1 Loris lydekkerianus | reverse complement strand
CACCTGGGTACAGTGAGACTGCCTGCCTGCTTCAGGTGGCCGCGTCAGAGCATTTGCAGTCTGAGCACAAGAAAGGGGGCGTGTGAGAGGACACCAGGCAGCCTTAAGCTCCTCCTGAGCACGGGTGCAGGCACGTTGCTGCTTTAGGCACACAGCCTTGATGCACACATCCTCACAGATACACGAACCCAGGCTTTCTAGCATGGATATACTTCCACATGGTGAACTGTGCGTGGAATGAATCTCGTAGGCACGTGGCAGCTGGTCACTGCACATATGAAAACCCGAGTCACACCCCTGTGGCACTGTGACACCGCAACACCTCCCTGGAACCCTGGGTCCTGTGAGGGTTGGAAGGGCACGGCTCTGCTCTGGATACTCCCTGAGGCCAGGAGCTATAGCCTGCCCTTCCTCAGGGCCCACTGTGTAGTCTGACACGTGCAATGTCACTTTCGTCTGTGTCTCCTGGAGCCCCAGCGCCCTGCCACCTTCAGTCCACACAGGAGTCGTGGTCACTCTGGCAATAGAGAGCTACAAGAGGTCCCCACCAAAGACACAAGGCTTTGTGTCTGCAAAGCCTTGTGCCTTGACACACAATGTCTGAATTTGTCTCCTCTGAAGTCTCACACTACTCACACTGTTGCCAGAAGATATCCCTTCAATCGATGGTGAGGGGTTTTTTGCGTGTACATCCCCTGGGGTACACAAAGTACTTTGTCCTCCTACTCTGGGGTGCCACCTCCCCATCCATTGGGTGTGTTGTTCTGGGTGGTGCCATCACAGGATACATGCTCCGCTTTCTGTGCTGTGACATGAGCTGAGGATGTATTCATGGAAACTGACTCTCACGTATAGGGTAAGTGCCTTACACTTGGTCTAACTGGAATGGTCCATTTGTAACTTTGACACTAAACGATTTAGATATTAAAGCTCTAATAGGTAGCTCAGTCATGAATTGGAGAGGTTTGACAGTAGTAGTCACATCAAGTGTGCTAGTCATCTGTCTCCTTGTTCTTACCTGTCTGCAATTAAAGGTGTGACTAGTTCTGACTCCTCAAAATAAAAGCTAAAATAGCCAAACTTTTATAGTGAAATATGGAGTGAGTTGTCAAATACAATCGTTAATATGCTTTCATAAATACACAATTTTCCTTCTACCTATAAAGGTATCTCATAGAATTGAAAGTGAACTGTATCTAGAAGACACTGTGTAGTGTTTTAAGTTCTGACCAGAAATTCACTAACTCTAAAATTTTTTTACGGACGGTAATTGTTAGCAAGCAAAATTTTCTGTTTCTTAACGTATTTTAACAGATGGCCACACAGCACTATGCTCAGGAGGCTCAGTACTCACATTTGCACATATTTTAAGCATTACCCAACAGTTGTGCAGACTGTATGCTTCATAAGGAAATGATCAGAAACGCCATATCACAATATCTGTCTTAAGCAAGGGAAAGTGATAATGAACAAGTGAGAGATCATATTGTTCAAAAAGGAAAGAATATACCGTTGAAAATTAAATATGCAAAGAACATTCTAGAGAAATCATTTATCCTCTGTATCTATTAGCAGAACCTCTCATAAATGGATCTCATTAGAAGTCTCTTGCAAACCGGGAACCGAGTCACCGTGCGGAGGACTTGGGGTCCCCCTGCACAGGGACCGTACTTGACCACCTGGGGTCTAGCAAAGGGAGAGGAAGGCTGTGAAAGTTACACACACAGTGCTCTGACGTGTGAGAGACAACACCATATCAGCCCCTGGCGAGGCTAACAGGTGCCATCTTGACCCAGTATTCAAGGGGACTTCTTAGAATATTTGGGTCGTGTTCACACAGGGCAAAAAGTGAAAAGGCAACAACTTCATGCTTCAATTAAACCAACACTTCTTTGTTTAGGGAAGAAAGGTATCAGGCTGAAGGACAGGGAAGTACAACGCTACACACCAAAGAAAATCAATGAGGGAAAGTAGAAGCCTTCACTTCAAGGTGCCTTCAGGGGCAGCTTATCTGCAGGGGTAGGGGTGGCAGCGGGGGAATATGAATTAATCTCCAGTTTCTTGTCTCTAAAATGCTGTCTCTAAGTAGTCATTCCCCAGGCTTCCCTTATAACTCTGCTGATCATTCCAACCCCCCTTCACCACCTTAGGCGGCTTTGCAACAGGGGAGTTGAAATTTGGGGCCAGAACCCACTCGAGATAATCAGGGGGAATATCAGCCTGCTCTAGCTTTCACCCACAGAAGTCTGCAATAGTATTTGAGACATATATACCCATGCCTACTTTGGCTTATGGGGGAAATATTCATGTAAAAGGGCACAATTATATCTTGTCCAGGTACAAGATATAATTTTTCACGTGTTTAGATGAATATTCTACCAACTTTCCATATAGTCACTGAGTATTAGTTCTGCAAAAAATTCCTAGGTAAGTTTTGCGTATGACAAGTGTGACGTACTGGAGAAGTTATTTGGTGTATGAATGTGTTAATGAAGTCTTTTTAATCACTGCTAAGAGAAAATGTCATTTCACAGTGGACCAAAACCAATTGAATGACACATTCATTTTGGTACATTTTTTGTGGAAATGATAAATCTGCAAATCCACATTTCACAGCTCAAACTTAACAATCCTTCTTCAGCTGTCTTGATGATTTTTTAGCAGTTTAGTTTATTAAAGGGCATATACTTAGGTTGTTTTTAGTAAGTTTTTTAAGTATAGAATATAATTCATTTGAAATCTCATTTTTATTAAAATAGGCTCTGTATGTAACGATGAGTACACACAAAATTTTGAAGGTAAAATAGACTCTCCCTTCCAGAATTATATCCCTTAAGAAAAACAATACAATTTTTCAAAACTGTGCTTTCTACATTTTAGGACTGACATAGAGTCGCTGAAGCCAAATGAAAGATTACGTCATATTTATTGTTAAAAGTTAACTGACAGCGTTAGGGAGATAAAGTCGTCGTTCCTACCAAAAGGCTGGAAGCTTGATACATGCAGGTTTGGAATCGCTGCTACTCACGTAACTGTTTAGGATTTATTGGGGTTTCAATGGAAAGGAGATCTGGCAATTAACAGGATCACAAAGGAGAAACACTAATTTAGACTAAATTTTTAAGCCACACTGGCTGGCTTCCTTGGCTAATTTGAGGACTCCATCACATCACTCAGGTTCAGCTTCATTCTTCACAGTGTCAGTAGAGTGACCAGCCAGCTCTTGCAGCTGCAGGGAGATGAAAGGAGATGTAAATTGTTGAATAGGTAGGTAAGTATTTTGCATAATTCAACAAAATAAAGTATTTTACTGCTTAAATCAGTCCTGACTATAAATTCTCACTATAAATTTTCCACAGTATACATATGTACGCCACTTACAGTTTCCATCATGAGTTCGGTTTGCAATGCGGCCATGTTCTTTATAAGTTCACATTGTTCATGAGTTAAAATATTTTGATGATTCTCCTCCAGTTCCTCCATACTCTAAAACAAAAATCCCAGTTTGGTTCTAAACTTCCACTTTTCATCACGGATAACTGTGTAGTAACTACATGTCAATAACAGTCAATATTAAAACTCAAGAGATGGTCATTATTTACTCCAAATTAAAAAAAAAAAAATATTCTAAGTAGACCACACTACTAAGCAAAATACTTAAAGAAACCTAAAGCTACAACATTAGCGTGAAACGTTATGATATTTTAAAGCACAGAAATAGTGCACTTGGCTAAAAATAATGGGATAATAAACTATTAAAGTCAAGATGAAGCAAACACAGGAAAAGACCGGAAGGTGTATGTCAATCAGTGTCATAATTTTATAATGCTGTAACAAGTTTCCAGAGCTTTAGATAGACACCTATTGACGATCACAAATGCTCAATGTACCATGATTTCCCAGGAAGGAATAAGATGATGCGATCAATAGTATGACTCATTCAAATTATGAAAAATATAGCTTTTGGTGTTATTCGGTACTCTTCCCGACACAAACAGCGAAATGGTGCATCTTATGTAAAACTAAGTGTGTCCAGTGCTGTGGATGGTTTAAGGGATAAACGTATGATCTCTTCCATATTCCAGGGTCAGGAGCAAACATCTGAACAGAAATCCTGTAAAAACTGTAAAGAGGAAGGAAGGGAAGGTCAACTTGCTGGACTACGTACGTAGTGAAAAAAAATGGAGGACGAGACCTACTTAGTAGGAAAAAGCATGAGATTTTGAAAGGTAAAGCAAAGGGATTTAAAAACACTGTGCAGGAAGAGCATAGAAAAGCATGGCAGTAAAGGTGAGCTATTTCACAGGAGGGTAGAGAACTGAGGGGAGAAGGCAGCAAATGAAGCTCTAAAGGGGATCATCTCCTTGGGAAGGACCAGTCTGTCCAGCTAAGAACTTAGAGGGGAAAGCTACTGACAGAATGGGAAGAGCAAAGGGCTGTATGTTACGAAACTAACAGTGCACGCGTGTGAAGGCTGAATCCCAGGCCGGACAGTTCAGGTCAGAATAAGCAAGGAGAATAAGCTTATTCTAACAGAATAAGCAAGGAGAGGTGGTGTCCTGACCTAGGGCAGCAGCTGTGAGAGATGAAAGAAAGTAATTCAACACCCTGGCACAGGAGACAATTTCAGGGCCTGGCGGTAACTGGCTGCGAAGGATAAGGAAATGCAGGAAACGGAGCGATAGTACAGTTCCCACCCTAAAAGGCAACATCTAGCATGGACATTTAGAAGGCCTCATTTCTCAAGCGTGCACACCAATGAACAAATGGTTCTTAGGGAGCATAGGCACACATTCTCTACTTAGAAACGCTTCACAAGTGACTTGTACACATGTGTGTACAAATTATTTTGCAACCATTTAAGGAATCAGCATATTGAAAGTATTAAAGCCTACATAGTTATTTTTGACCATCCAAATTAGTTTGGCAGGGTAAACGTTTAAGGTGTCTTTGAACAAAATTGTTTCTAAATCACCCCAATGCAAGAGAGGGGGGAGGTGCAGCATTCTATTGAATCTAAATATGTGTGTGCCTGCTGGACGAAAAGGTCGATGTCACTGGGGAAATCTTGCTAAGCTGTCCATAGCACAGTTGAGAATTCTCATTCACCAAGTCATAATGTCCCCCTGGCATTTTCATTGTTGTTCACATCTGGGCCCTGTCTCAGGACAGTAAGTTGGCATATGAAGCACATCGTAGGAAAGGAAATCAATCCATGGAAAAGATGTCTGCACTCCCGCGTCTACTGCAGCACTATTCACAGTAGCCAAGATATGGAATCAGACTGAGTGTCCCTCAACAGAGGAGGGGATAAAGGGCCTGTGCTACATACAAGGGGATAGTAAGCAGCCATCAAAAAGGAATGAAATCCTGTCATTTGCCACAACATGGACAGAACTGAAGAACATTCAGTTAAGTCAAATAAGCCCAGCAGCGAAGGCAGACATTCCCATGTTCTTGCTCAGATCTGGGAGATAAAAATTAGAACAATTGATCTCAATTGATTTCAATGGTGATAGACAGAGACCAGAGCAACCGTGACAACAGGCTGAGAAGTGTAGTGGAGGTGGGGACAAAGTGGGAATGGCTAACGGGTGCAAAAATACAGTTGGACATCGATGAAGGAGGACTAGTATAAGACAGCACAACAGGCCGACCATAGTCAACAAAAGTCACTGTGTACTTTTAATACAACTGAGAGAGTGAAGTTGGAATGCCTGTAATGCAAGGAAGCGATAAGTGCCTGAGGTGACTGGTACCCCAACTACCTTCATTGGATTACTACACACTGTGTGAGTCTTCATGAAAACATCACACGAACTTCACAAATACACATAACTACTGTGTGTCCTAAGTAATTAAAAACAAACACCCCAAAAGTTAAAAGCCATGTGTCACCACCTCAATAATACTGAATACTGGCATGAAAGACTCAGGAAGTAAATGTGATGTGAAGGCAATACTCATTCCTTACAGCTGGGTCCTTGCTCTTAGAGAAACATCGGCAGCAGTTAGACAATTCAGTGACAGGTGCAAAAGATGAACTCTCCCTGCTTTGAGCAAAGTATGAATTTCGTGCACCATATGAATATTTCGGGGAACACGGCCAAATTGCCATTTTTTGTTGTGACTGTCACCCACAACCACTAATAAATTCTAAATGTCAAAATACACTTAATACTTTTCTGACAACAGGGCCCACAATATACTATGGGAATATGCTTACGGTTTTTAAGGGCATCATCAAAATATTAACGTATGTTGGGAAAGACAGTCTTTTCTTCCTCAGCATACACATTAGGTGTTAAGAGAATATACTGTGCTGCCAAATACAACAGACCTTCAAGTAAGCCTGGAATAACTTTTTCACTTTGCCCATTCTCTCCCTGGGAGCACTTTTAATCTGATGAGCGGCGTTTTGTAGCTGTTGAAGTAAGCCCTGCAAATATAGAAGGAAAAAGTTGCAGTAACTATTTGAGTATAACTTAAGATTTAAGCAAACATCCTTGTAGACAAAGTTTCAACAGAATAAAACATGTTCTGACATAACATTAGATACATAAGTCTTATTCTTGATGACTTGCTAATCCACACACATGTTCTTCTCAACGAGGATGGACTTTATCTTCCTGCACAGAACCTACCTCTGAACGTAGCCACTCACAAGGTCACGCCCTAGACGGGCTCAGTGCCAATAACTGCACCATCTACACAGTACCAGAGACACCAAAATCTTACATAGGAACCGCGTCATAGGTACATTGCTGAACCATTTTCAACAAATTCGTTACGTAGTAACTCACCTGATGCTCAGAGCAACTGTCTGACAAAAGTTCTCTTGTGATGCCCACACCACAGAGGAGGACACGGAGGCACGGAAAGAATTTTCTCACAGCTTCACACACACCGATGGTCCAATCAGAGCTGGACCTCAAGAGTGCAGTGTGGTTCCAGACTCCACACCCTTGACCACCATGCCATACTCGTCCCCCAACATCCAGCCACTCATTCCCTCACCTTGCAGGTGACTCATTTCAGTACCACTGCTCACTAGTCTACAAGAACTGACACCCATCGAGTGGAGGACTTTTCACTGCCCAACACGCCACTCCAGTGTCCTCACTTTCATCACTTCTTCCTGAAATTCCATGCACCAGTCATCACACCTCTGTCCTTGCTCATATACCCTGTACCTTTCCCCTCTGTCAACTTGCTCGCGTAACCCCAACCCAGAACATTCTAATTCTACAGCTGCTGTGATATAACAAAGCTGACTGGTGTCACTGTCAGCTCATGATCGCTATGGCACTAGCCCAAGATGGACCCCCTAGTGCCACTTGGCTGTTACATTCCCCGAGTCCATTCACTGGCCCACTCTCGGAAAACCATACCAGGCCATCTCCTCTGCCCAAAAGGCAACACCTCCTCTCCCATCCTACCTCCAACTGGTGACCTTACTATCTCAGTAAAGGGACAGGCCCATCCACAGAGGATGTCCACTCTCCCATCCCCACATCTTCCGCCTCCCTTGGTCCATCTGGGCTTACAGACTCAACCTTAGCTGCTGAACTTCTGCATGAATTATTGCTTCTTGAAATTTGGATACAACGGACAATTTAATTATCAACTAAGCCAGATACCTACAGCCAGATCTTCTCCTTCTTCGTCTTCTTCTTGGAGGTTCCGTGTACCCCGTTTGCAATCTTGAATCAAAGAGAACAACTGCTGAAAATATTCCTGACGAAGCTTCTGTCTGTAAAGCAGAATAATGGACACCGTCATACATCCTGGAAATGACAACAAAGTCAAACACTTCCCGAACAAAATTCTTTTGCCCTGGCTTTTGCGGTGAAGGGAGAAGGTGACGACATCAGCCATAATCTTCTGATGGGAACTGGGAAAATAAAGTAGGTTAATTACTCTCATTTCATCAGTGTTATTTCAGTAACTAGCTAAGACAGACGCTAGTGCACGTGCCTTAGCACTTCACAAGCACGGGGGATGGATTGCATTAAAAACTTTCCATTGAAACACATTTTGTCGACATGAGTGTCTTTGCCCTTTTCTCCATCTGAATAACATGTAGGTTGTGATACCAGGAATAGCTTCCGTGAGGACCATATGCTCATTGATCATCCATGATGTCCCACCACATATACTTCACTTTCACCCACCTTCTCACAGTAATGATTTTGTACACGAAAAGGGGTGAGACTAATTCAGTGAAATTTACAAATTGTTTTTATGTAAGTTTAATCTTGCCTATATAATTGAGCACACCTAACTATTGCAAGACTACCAGCTTAAGACCCTTAACTCTACTTCAGGAAGCAGGTTCATAGAATGAACAGAAACTTCTTTATGTCAAGCACATCAACTATAATTGGCATGGGCAAAATAGGTTATCTTTATTGCCCCCGAGGCAATGCATCTCATCCCAATCATGGCGTGAGGTCAGAGGACTAAAAGAATGAATACCTTAGAGACAAATGAAGCCGCATGTACGTGCAACTCGAGAACCCCTCCCCCCACATAGAACACACAGTGTTTTCTTCCTGACTCTGTACTCAGGGACACTAAGACATAAGACAAACGGTTTGGCCCTCAACTTCCAACAACTTTACCTTTGCTCTTGTTGGATATTCCAAGCATGATCAATTGTTTGGTGAACCATTTTGACAGAAGCACTCATAATCCTTTTGAAACATTTTCTCTTTGCATACAAAACCTTTCTCATGTCCCCTGCATTGCAAATAGACAGTCATTGAAATATAGTGTTGGTACCTATTTTCTTCCCACATGTTCAAGTCAGTATGGCTAAGGCTGGTTCACAGTACTGGAAAGACATTTAGCATTATCCAGTAGGCATTTAGAAAAGCAAGACTCTTCCGTGTGTGGGGGTGGGGGTGCGCACGTGTGAAAACTTCCAGTTATTATCCCTTTAATTCCATGTGCCACAACTGCATGTCAGTTTCTTATTTAGGAAGAAATTACTCCAGAGGATCAAAAGTATGGAGACAGGCTAGAAAAATTATAAAGGAAACAAAATCGCTAAAGCGTTTGTGAGGATTTCAAATGGGAAGAGGCTGACTCTTTATCTTTTTTTTTTAGACAGAGTCTTACTTTGTCGCCCTGGGTAGAGTGCCATGATGTCACAGCTCACAGCAACCTCAAACTCTTGGGCCTAAGCAATTCTCTTGCCTCAGCCTCCCAAGTGGCTGGGACTACAGGCGTCTGTCACAATGCCCAGCTATTTTTCTGTTGCAGTTGTCATTATTGCTTAGCTGGCCTGGACTGGGTTTGAACCCACCGGCCTCGGAGTATGTGGCCGACGCTGTGACCACTGTGCTACGGGCGCCCCAAGCCCTGACTCTTTATCTTGAAAGCTCAATGCAGCCACAAGAATGAAACACTTAACTGATTTGGAACAAGTTAAAAGATTAGATTCGAAAGAAGCCTTTGGTCTGGAAGGAATACGTTTGAGGTATACATCAAAAGGTAACATTTCTCCCCCTTTTACAACAATATGTTCCCTTTTCAAAGTTAATTCTAACCCAGACCCTTTGTCCACTCCTCTATACATTATTCCCCTTGGGTCTAAGGCAAGACCCGCCACCTGTCCTGTGTGAGGACGTACTTCCCTGGACTCCTAAATAATCATGACAGATCAGCTACTGCTACAGTGTCCATTTTTGCTGAAACACAGGAAAAGGGCTGGTGAGATTTCAGACGAGGCAGCATTCTGCCAGCGCACCCTTACACCGGTCAGAGTGCTTGCCTCTCCCAGCCTCATCAGTTATTGCCCCAGCAATAGCTCAGTGTGAGAAGCTTTATTTGTCCCGCCAACCTCCTCCCCTTTGCACAGGTTCTGAGGAAGTCAATGGGGGCCAACAGCAACACAAGATTTCTGCTTTCCAAAATGTGAGCAAACGTGGTCATTGAACCCTTTTACATTCCTCATTAGACTGCAGACAAAAAAGGCTGATTTGTCATGTTTTACAAAATTTCACCCACCCCCAAGGACACGTTGAAATGGGAGAGTGTTGCAATGTGTTCCATGACACACACAAAATTATTCCAATTAACAGGGATTCAAAGAGGTGAAAATAATTCCATGAGAAATGAATAAAAAAAATTATTTTAGCCAGTGAGCCCTTTAACTAAATCCGGCTAAAATACACGGAAATAAGAAAATTTATTGACGATCTCTTCCCACGTCATTTCCTGGAGGTGTTTGCATTTCATTTCCATCCAAAAGTTGCATTTTGTAAAAATTCAAATTTACGATGTGTATTAAAAATTAACATTTTTAATATTTCCAACAATGCTTCTCTAAGCTTATGACTGACTCTATGTTACGGATCTACCATCCATACTTGTTTTCCAGTCATCAGGAATGAACTGCATCATTTCACAAATACTCTGCAAATATACTTTACCATCTACGTTAATCAAATGGTAAGACAGCTCATGAGCTGAGCACATTGTCATGGTCAAAACTAGTTATCAAACCTTATCTTCCCCCTATGAATTCTCCCCACAGACAGAGGAGTCAAAAATAGGGGTGGGTCCTGTTAAGCAGATGTCCTTGCACACAGTTAAGGGAAATGATATCTGACAGATGTATGGACACCTTGACATAGCCCCTGAGGATACATCACTGCGTTGCTAGCAATGGTGTGTTTAGTTCTCCACTACAGGCGGATTAAGGTCACTATAACCACAAGCAGCTGTTGTGAGAGGTCTCAACCTGCACTGCTGCCAACCAAAGGAAAGAATTTCCAAAGTTCTAGACAATAACTGACATGGGGAAATTAAGCATTGACATTTAAACCGGATATATGACTTGCTATGTGACACAAGGTGGAAGAGAGGTTAGTTCTTCAGTGTCTCCCGGTAGTCCAGAGTGCATCAAAGAAAAGCATCACTCTTACCATCGATGGTACCACTGTTAGCACTACCCTCTTCACGCTGACAATCAAAGGGGGTCAGTAAAGAAATCTAGAGCGCTAAATCACACTCCACACTGCCCTGACATCCTGCACATGAGAACCAGGCAGTAAAGAACAGCAGTGCAGGGCACTGTTGACAGTTCCTGTTACCTGAGTTATACAGTTGTGAAAAGTTTCTTGACCTACATCTATCTCCTCAAACGTACCTTCAAATCTGTCCAACGTGTTCTGGAGCTCATTCCTGTGAAGACATTGCATTGAGTTTTACATTAGGGGCCAGGGAAATATCACGTGTGCACTGGAAGAAGCGCCTTAGGCCACGTGCTTTACACACAACTTGTGCCACGTGAGTCAGAGGCGATTTTCCTTAATGACTTTATCAGCGGGCAAAAGTTAGTCTCAACACATTACCACAAATCCTGCTCATCGGCATCTGAAAAGGGGCTGCTTTCTCCACAGTCGTCAGTTCCTGGAATGTTTGCTGAATTGAAAGCAAAAGGACAAAGATGTTTAAGGAAGGGCGCTGGAGCAGTGTGGTGGTGGCAGAATTCCCAGGCTGTCTGCCACCGAGACGTGGAAAGCAGACGTGTGC
>CAUYPK010039051.1:0-13288 GCA_963574355.1 Loris lydekkerianus | reverse complement strand
TATTCACAATTGCTAAGTCATAGAAAAAACCCAAGTGCCCATCGATCCATGAATGGAGTAATAAATTGTGGTATATGTACACCATGGACTATTATGCAGCCTTAATGAAAGATGGAGACTTTACCTCCTTTGTGTTTACATGGATGGAGCTGGAACATATTCTTCTTACTAAAGTATCCCAAGAATGGAAGAAAAAGTATCCAATGTACTCACCCCACTATGAAACTAATTTAGGGCTTTCACATGAATGCTGTAACCCATTTGCAACCTAGGAATAGGGGGAAGGAGGAAAGGGAGGGGAGGGAGGGAGAAGGTGGGTGAAAGGAGGGGGATTGGTGAGAATACACTTGTGGTGCATCTTACAATGGTATATGTGAAACTTAGTAAATGTGGAATGTAAATGTCTTAACACAATAACTGTGAAATTGCCAGGAAGGCTCTGTTAACCAGTGTGATATAAACGTGTCAACCAGTCTGTGAAACTAGTGTATGATGCCCCATGACCATACCAATGTACATAGCTATGATTTAATAAAAAAATAAAATAAAATAAAAAATAAAAATAAAAGATAAAATAAAAAAAAAATAAAGCCTATTGCATCTGTAAATTGGACTGCAATGCCTGCTTTTTTCCTGCTTTCCATTTGCCTGGAGTATAGATGACCATCCCTTCACCTTGAGTCTATATTTCTCTTTTAACATAAGATGCGATTCTTTTCTTTTTTAATTTTTTTTTTTATTATTATTTTTTTTTATTATAGATAAAAATATGCACCATAGATGTGGTCCGACCCATTACCCGTCCCCCACCCAAACCTCCCCCCTCCCGTCCTCTTCCTTGGTCCTTTCCTCATAGTCTTGTGGTATAGCTGTGTTATAGCCTTCATGTGAAAGCTATAGTTTAGCTTCATAGTAGGGCTGAGTACATTGGATACTTTTTCTTCCATTCCTGGGATACTTTGCTAAGGAGAATATGTTCCAGCTCCATCCATGTAAACATGAAAGAGGTAAAGTAACGTGAGCGTTTATGCTTATCGGGCTAAGGGTTAGGCTGGTTTCATCTTTGTTATATCTGTAGGTGTTAATGCTTTTTATTACCTCTAGTGTTCTTGTCTTTGAGTTTACTAAAAATTCCTTACCAAACAGAGTATGTGTCTTCTCTCTCAATTGTAATTTACTCTTATACTAGAAACCTGTTGATGTGTTGATAAAGTATTGGGGAAGAGAAGCATCTAATTCATCTTTGGATTAAATATCTCTTTTAACTGTACCAGAATTCATGAGCTGTCCCCTTACCATTATGTGAGACAAAGGGCCACAAGGGGCTCCAGTTGCCAAATGACCCTTCTTCTGGGCCAGATAACTAGATCTGCTACGGAGATCACTTTCTCAACTCCTGCTACCCAGAGTGAGATTTTTTTTCCCTCCAGTTTTCACAGTGAAAACCCAATGAGATTCTTGAAGGTAAAACTCATAAAAGTATGTCCTCCTCACATCCTCTAAGACAAGGCTCTCAGTAGTTTTAACTCAACCTTGTCCATACTCAGATCCAGCAATTTGTTGATTAAGTGTTATGAGTCATTTCAGGCTTCTACAGCTTCTGCTTTGGATAGGCAATAATTCTCTGCGTCTGTCTATTTCTTGTTTTCTAAGCAGTGGTTTGCCTCATGACCTCTGTTTTTTGATGGATCTAAGAATTGTTGATTTCAGGTTGTTCACATTTTTCCCATCAGGCAGATAGGAAAGACAACTTTCAAATTCATTACGTGATATAGTAGAAATCAGAAGTTTAGTTTGTGTGTAAGTATGGGAATTTTTGTGTCTATGTTCATGAGGAATATGGATCATATGACTGATTTAATCAACCTACTTACTCTTAAAACTAAAAAGACAAAACTTCCAAAAAAATTTATATTTTTTTCTTTGTGAGAACAAATGCTTTTATTTGGGGCATGATTTATCCAAGGGCGTGAACACTCCACAGAGATTACAATCTGTTTAAAATGTGTCAAATATATAAAAAGGATAAAACTGTCGTTACAAGGGGTAGGGGCAGGGGTTGGGGGAAGTAATGGGCAGATGTATGTCAAAAAATACAAAGTAATAGTTACGAAAGATGAGCAAGTTTAGAGATCTAATGGACAACATGAGAATTATAGTTAACAAATATTATATTGTATTGGAGAAATTTGTTAAATAAGTAGATTTTTAGATGTTATTGTCACAAAAAGTAACTATGTGAGATAATAGATACAATAATTTGCTTCACTATAGTAACCACTTTACCATCTCTATATATCCCAAAACATCATGTTTTAAGACTTGAATATACATAAAGTTTTATTTTTATTTTTTTAATTATAAATCATAGTTCTGTACATTAATGTGATCATGGGGCACCATACACTTGGTTCATAGATCGTTTGACACATTTTCATCACACCGGTTAACAAAAAGAAGTACACTTACCATTTGGTATTTCATTATTAAAAAATATTTATAAATTTTTAAAAAATATATACATTGAAGTGTTATAATTGAGGTTATATAGTTACCTTGATAATTGATATCTATACCTAAAAAAATGTAACTGACTTATTTAGCAAGTTTTGGTTCATTTTGAAGTATTTATTTGTATTAATATTAATACTAATCTCAAAGGAATCAAAGAATGATGACTATGAGTTAAAATTTCAGCTATTTTATTACTCACAATATAACCATAACTTAGTTTAATATACTCATATAATTTAATATGCTCACATTCTTCTCTGATTATCTATAGGAAAATTGAAACATTATATTTCCTAAGAAGGCACCATGTTGACAGGCTTCCCTAAAAATCAAAATAGGACTTAAGGGCAGAAGAGTAACTAGCTGGGATAGCAACATGAGGAATGATGATAAGCTTCGAACTGTGTAGTGTGTGGCAAGCCCAAAGAATTATCCACGGAAATCATAAACCACCTCCCAAAGATAACCTTGTTCTCAAAGGTTCGTAATAGATTCCACTGATTCAGAAAGAATGCAAGTTAGAGCTTTTGTTTTCATTTATTTATTTTGCTTATTTGGCAGTGCTATTAAAAATTGTGAATTAGAGCATTTTTAAGCAAGCATTAATTTTTCATATATTTTTCGTAGTATTGGATTAGCAGATGATACCTTTCAAAAGTATTGACTTGAACAGAATACCATTCAGTAATAAAATGGAACAAACTATTAATACACACAACATCAAAGGTAAATATCAAAATGATTATGCTAAGTGAAATAGCCTAGAAATATAAAGAAAACAGAATGGAGCATCTATTATATGGTCTATATTGATAAGGAGATCGGTAGTTGCCTTAAAACTTGACAGAGTATATGGAAGAGGACAGGGAAGATGAGAGGGAAGATTATAAAAGGACTTGGAAGATGGATTAGGGGTGATGGATATCTTTATCATATTGATTGCAAAGATTGTAAAAATGTTTTCATGACTATATACATATGAAAAATCAACTAACTGTACACTTTACGGAGGTATAGTTCACTGTAAGTCATTTTTTTGTTTAATAAAACAGGATGAAAACAAAAAAAAAATGTTAAGAATATCACAGTCTATAGTAGGTAAGGAAACTCAACTTTTATAAAAAATTAAAAGGGAAATGTAAACAAACAAACTTCATGCAGTCTAGAGCACCTACACATATATACTGAAAGGGGACAATTATTCACATCTTTTGCACCATTTTCCTGGCCCTCACATTATCATCTCCAAAAGAGAACCATTGATATTTTAAAACAAAATTAGCAAATTTACTTGACTCTTTGGAACTAGTGGGGCCAGCAGTGTTGCTTCAAATCCTCAAATCCATGATGCCAAAGTCTGTGGCTCCCACACTATCACTGCCTGGATACTGTGAGGTAGGTTAACTATTTTGCTCCTGTTTTGGGGGATCTAACTACCTCAGCAACATTTCATGTGCTATTCATGAGTAATGCAATATATGAAGTCTTATCAACAGGTAAGAACTTTGCATTCTTACAACAGGCTCTAAATAATCTAATGCTAAAGCCTTCTGGAAAATATACCGGAAGGAGAAATGCCTTAGAACAAGGTTGAGAAAGGCCCTATTAAGTACTTTTGAACCCTAAAGCAGCAATTAATCTTCAGAATATTGATCTATGGCTAAACGTGGCCTAGTTTACAAGATATAAGATGCAGGCTGCCACTCTATCAGGAAATATAAAACCAAGAGTCTCAAGAAAGCTCCAGAAATAGATGGCTTTTGTTGGTGTGTAAGTCATAGTTTGGTTAGGAGAAAGAAACTACACAATAATTTAAACAGGAAAGGTCAACATGAAGAATTATTAACTATAACAGAAAATTGGAGTAATGTGGAATTTTCTAATAAAAGAAAAATTACTCCAAAGCACATGGTACAAAGCAGATCCAAAAAATTTCAGGAGAGGACCAGGTCATAGTTCACAGAACGACAGAGAAGTTATGGTGCTCTCTTGCCAAACTTTTAAGAATCTGCCCTCTGGAGCCTTGTGGTAATTCTTAGAGAGCTAGAGAAAGCCAGTGGTATTCTGCTATAGAACTTATGTGGTGGGGAGGAAAGGGGACCAGGGGAAATTGTTGGTGTTTGGTATTCCGCCATTCCTAGGAGGCAGCCTCTGAAACCAGACTTTTGCAGAGGTAAGGTTCAACCATTGTCAACATAGGTACTATAGAAGATACCCACACTGATGGAGCAGGGTAGTAGGGACTCTGTCTGTGTGTGCTTCAGAGCCGGCCAGTGAGTGCACCAGAAAGAGACAGAAAAACCCTTCCTCCTGCCATGTCTCACTAGTAACCTCTGCAAACAAAGCTATAAGTACTGCCAGCTGGCAAGGAAAAAATATTTAAAGGACTCAGATCCCATTTTGCATAGAAAAAAAAAAAAAGTGAATTTGGAGCTGAAAGGCAATAAATAGATAATTTGCACAAAAAGACAGACACTTTTCCCTGAAGAATTTCAAATCTAAACAATTGCATGACATGAACAGCTAACTGTAGGCACAAATTACATGTTTCAATCAGCATCCTGTGACTCTGTATTTCTCTAGGTTTTTCATTTTTTCTTTGGAGTAAAGTTCCAGATTGTTAACAGTTTTTGTTTCATCCTAATGATAATATTTATCAGTTTACTATCCACACAATTATCTTTTGTGTATTTACTTGCTTCTTGGTATTAGAATACAATCACAGCCTTCATTTTGCTTAAATAATTTGTCTAAACATTGAAGAGTATTAATTTATTGATTTACAAACTTTTTCTTGTGAGTGCCAAACAACTTTTTTTTGAAAGAGTAAATTGTGACAAAAAGATCTTACAGGGAACTGGACTTACATACTAATTGATTTTTTTAAAAGATAGAATAGAGGAAAAATAATGCCTGGTAACCAAAAGGCTAAAACTATTTGTATGTCAAACCTATGAAAGGAACAACAGTGAAACAACACTCGAGGAACATTCCTAGGAGGCAGCCTCTGAAACCAGACTTTTGCACAGGTAAGGTTCAAGAAGGAAACAGAGAAAGATGACCTGTATTTCCTAACAATTACAGATGTCTGACCATGAAAGTTTTATGATTCATATTTTTAGTTCTAATCTTTCTTCTTCCTAATAGCAGAAGGACTAGGACTAGGTTCTGGCATCAGTTCATAGCTTCCCAAGGAAGGACTTCTAAGGCGATAGTCACATTCAGCAATGAAGTATGTAGCGCTTTCTCTAGGATGAGTTTGCAAACTTCATTGTCTGACCTCATATGTCTCCCCTTTATACTATACCTATCTGACTAGCCTCCTAACTATCTTAGAAGAATACCAACATTTTGCAGTAAAATATACCTACATCAATAAGAGAATTTGTCCTGAAAACAGGTTATTAGATACTCCTCTGCATACAGGGCATCCGTGTATGGCACAAAAGCCTATTGAATACTACAAGCAAACTGGATATGCACCTGTTACATTTGAAAACTGCAGCATGTCTCAAGATAGCCCTTGATGTTGCTCCTGCTTTAGTTTGGTTCAATAGTTTTCTTTACCAAAAATAAATAGAGAGATAAAAATAAGGAAAACAAAAGAAATGATAAGTTGCTCAATAACCTAAATTAAGAAAGAGGGAAACTTAAGTTCTAACTGAGATCCAGAACCTTAACCACCCAGGAGGAAACCTAGTGGCTTCCGTATCTTTTCAAATTTCCTCATATCATATTATTAAAAAACGTGAGCAGTGAGAAAGGTTTTGCATACAATAGTTCAGATATGGAAAGGGACTAGCATATGTGACTGATGCATTATGATTTCTCAACCAATAATGAGGATAAGCAGACATAAACAGGATAATCTATTCTCAAAAGATACATGTACTATGTTAGGACTATGATACACCTAGACACCAACTGAAACTTTTTAGATATTTGGTATTATTATCAACCTCCAGAAAACAAATGAAAACATTATAAAATTAGAGGAGATTTAGCTAATTTCCCTATGCCTGGTTCTATTAATATTAGTCTATTTTTTAGTCTTAAAAAAGCCCTTGATATGTC
This sequence comes from Loris lydekkerianus, assembly GCA_963574355.1. NCBI lineage: Eukaryota > Metazoa > Chordata > Mammalia > Primates > Lorisidae > Loris > Loris lydekkerianus. The sequence continues at coordinate 6,700 of CAUYPK010039051.1, read as the reverse complement.
TTCATACATTCTGCCATATGAAGAGAAAGATAATATATGTAGAATTTTCAGAACTGACTTTATTCTGAAATACAGAGAACCTCGATACAGTTGACCATCCAAGGGACTGTAACAAATGGTTCAACATATGGAGGTGGTCAACATAAGGACTGAGGCCCACTGCATTGATCTGTGCATGTGGCACACGTCTGCTCTATGAAAATTAGCTCAACTTAAAAGATGGTCAGTGTAGGGAGGGGTCAACTACAGAGAGTCTACTGTATGAATTTTGTAAAAGCAAGTAGAATAAAATCTATGTGAGGCAGGTTGGGAAATACCTAAATACCTAAATTATTTCTGGTTTGGTATGTTAAATTCTCCACTTTAGCAAAAGATAGATCATGTTCAGTTAGGTGATATTCTCAACTATAATACTTTATACAACTTATTTATTTACATATTTATTCAGTTTTTTTTTTTTTTTTTTTTTTTTTTTTTTTTTTTTTTTTTCATTTTTTAGCCGGGACTGAGTTTGAACCCGCCACCTCTGGCATATGGGGCCGATACTCTACTCCTTTGAGCCACAGGAGCTGCCCTCAGCTACTGCTGTTTTTAGTTAATTGCTTTTCTTCATGAGGTAGCCTGCATGCATAATGAAGAGCATTTGAACAGAATTTATCTTTGAAATAAACCAAGTACCCTAAATAATGACAATGACTGCTTGAATCCTGAATAATTTTAACACTGTAATTATCATAGCTAAGATAGATTCACTTCTTATTGGATCAATAAATATATCTTTAGGGTAACTCTCCAACCTCTTTTCCCCTAAACTGCATCTCATGTTCAGCTACAGGCAGAGTTCAAGTCCAAAACTCACTCATTCTTTTACACCTGTAAACTAAGTTCCAAATGCAAACATATGTGGTCAAATATTAAATGTTTTAGAAGACTAAATAGCAATAATAGCTGATCTCCTAGGAAGAAATTTTCATTTTCCTAATAACTTTGAGATACCAACTTTTATTTGAGGATTCTAGAAAAGAAGCTATTTTTGGTCTTTCACAGAGTGTTTTTATATTCAGTAGGAGGCCATCAAGTGTGTCCCTTTACATTGCTCTCCTACCAGGCTTATTTTTGTGTTGTTTCTCTTTTCTATTTAACTTAGTATTATCACTAATATATTCATCGGGTCAACTCATTCTAAAACATGTTAGAGAATGTTAAAACTTTAATCATGGTGTTCAGTCTTTTATAAAGGTGCTTTTAATAAAATTGTTTTAAAAAGCCTATGTTACAGGCAGTTTTAGTAATGTGTAGATTTATATACTGTACTCTATGTTTGTGTCTCTATTTAGAAGATATGTTTGAAGACCTTGGTTGAAATACTTTTATCTATGAACTATATATATGGTATGAAACAAGCTTCATCATTCTATATGCTTATCTCTTTTGAGTAGATTTCATCTTTATTTGATTAGTTTTCTTTTTGCATTGTGTGTGCTATTAATATATATATAACTTCATTTAGTTTTGATTGACACTTTACAACTCTGATGCAGTATAAAATGTGGCTAGTATAATTGGGGAATTGTCTCTTAAATTTTATTTAATATTATTAATTTAAATTTGTTTGCATGGCTATTGGCTACCGTTGAACAGCACAGCTTTAGACTATTTTAAAAATACAATGTCACCAAGGCTGTATATTATTGTCTTGATGGCTTCCATAAATATGATAGATATCAACCAAAATTCTTTCTTGGCAGGGTGTGGAGGCTCTGTCCTATAATCCTAGCACTCTGGGAGACCTCAGTGGGAGGTCTTCTGCTTGAGGTCAGGAGCTCAAGATCAGCCTGATCAAAAGTGAGACCCTCCATCTCTGCTAAAAAAAATAGAACACTTGGTGGCTATTTTGGTAGCTTGCAGCTACTTGGGAGGCTGAGACAGGAGGATTGCTGGACCCAAGAAGTTTGAGGTTGCAATGAGCTTAGATAATGCCATTGCACTCTACCCAGAACAACAGAGTGAAACATTAAAAAAAAAAAAAAAAAAAAGAAAAGAAACACTCTGTTCTCATCCAGAGTAATAGAATTGAAACTGTCACAATTGCCCCACCGTATGTTCGCCTGCCTCCCTCCCTTCCTTTTAAAACTCTTTCCAGGAGAATCTGCTGCAGAAAAGTGACTGGTGACTTGAAACTTTCCTGCCAGCTTCCACCTGGATGTTAGTTACAGTGACCTTGTTTAATCAGTCAACAACAATGCCAGAGAGAATGGGAAGTAGATACCTGGATAGAATTCGAATCACTTAATGTGCATAGGGATTGAACTGCTTGCCAACCTTAGACTTTTTTTTTTTTTGTAGTTTTTGGCTGGGGCTGGGCTTGAACCCACCAACTCCTGCATATGGGGCCGGCGCCCTACTCCTTTGAGCCACAGGCACCACCCCCAACCTTAGATGTTTGAAAGACATGATTTAATTAATTTGTGAGGGCTTTACTCTAATACATACAGAAATACCATATCATTATAGTAATCATTTGCTTGGGTATTTGTTATTTTCATCCTTGCTAGAAACAATGTAAAAAATTTAAAAATCTCCCACTATATGATATATATTTTAATATTATTGCATAACTGGTAATTTATCATTCATTTATTAAATGGTCATACTTTTAAAGGGGTCAATAAATTATTTTCAATATAGAACTCTAATATAGGTCTGCTTTCCCCAACTCACCTTGATGTTCTCTTGCTATGAAATATTAGAAAGTCTTCTTAAATATGTATTATTAAGTAAATAGTACCTATAATCATTGATAACCATATGTTCTATTTTAGCAAAAATAATATATCTGTTTTGCCATAATTAGTTTTTCCAGAGATTGCTATACACTGCTTTTTAAAAACATGAAAACAATAAAAGGGTCTGACATATCTAGACATGCACAGTCCATATGTTTCTCTATTTGAATAATTGCTTTTTATTTGTGAAACACATGTGTCTACAAACTGATATGTGAATGAAAGTTGAGCCTAATATTTAGGACTTCTCCGACCCAAATGTCAATATTTTGTATCAAGAAGCCTATCAGTCACAGGTAGACTTGATGAAACTCTCTCTGAGAGTCTCTAAAAGAAAATCTTGTATGAATTTCACTTATGTTATTTAAACTGTTATTGTGACACTCATCAGACTTGTCATTTTACTGTTCTTGATGGTACAGGAAGATAATAATTCACCCCCCTAGGTTTTTAGAGTCAGGAAAATATTTTAAAACACTCTTTTTGTTGTCCTGTTGTATCCCTTTTTGTTAACATAAATACTATAGAAGTTGCATTTGGGCTGGATGCAGGGGCTCACGCCTGCAATCCCAGCACTATAGGAGACGAGATGGGAGGAGCCCTTAAGCTCAGAAGTTGGAGACCAACCTGAACAAGAGTGAGATTCTACCTCTGAAAATTAGAAAAAATGTAGCCAATGTTGTGGTGCAAACCTATAGTCCCAGCTTCTCTGGATGCTGAGACAGGAGGATCCTTTCAACCTAGGAGTTTGAGGTTGCCAACACCACAGCACTCTAACCTGGGGCAACAGAGTGAGATTCAGTCTCAAGAAAGAAAAAAAAACATTAAATTTGTAGCATAGTTGAGAAATACCATCTTTTAAAGTTTCTTTTAAGGTGAATAAGTAAAAAGAGATTAGGCACAAATTAAAGTGAAAAAAGCTTCATAGTAGGGCTGAGTACATTGGATACTTTTTTCCTCCATTCTTGAGATACTTTGCTAAGAAGAATATGTCCCAGCTCCATCCATCAACCCTACTATGAAACTAACTTACAAGCACCCACACTTCCATATGAAAGCTATAACCCAACTGTAGCCCAAGATGAAGGGGAAGGAGGAGGGGGAGGGGAGGGGAGAGGATAGGTGGAGGGAGGTTAATTGGTGGGCTTACACCTACAGTGCATTTTACAAGAGTGCATGTTAATTTACTAAAGGTAGAATATAAACATTTTAACACCATAACTAAAAAATTGTGATGAAGGTTATGTTAACCAGTTTGATGAAAGTATTTCAAATTGTATATAAAACCAGCACATTGTACCCCATAATTCCATTAACGTATACATTTATGATTTAATTAAAAAAAAAGTGAAAAAAGCTTTATAAACAGTAGATGTTAGATGTCTCTTTTTCAAGCCATATAAAGATGTCTTAGGTGCTTTTAAACATTTTTCTGTAATGAAACCAGAAAGAACCCCATACATTTAATGGTCACTACAGATTTTATTTTGTTCATCGGCTGTTTAATTCAAAAAGAAATATTTGCCTTAATGTTTCTCCTGTACTCCTAACAGTGAATGGACATTAACCTTCATAAAAGCACACTTCTATTTTACTTGTACCTTTGTTTATTCACTTTATTACTCATATCCTATTCTTATTCCCCTCCATGATCAGCCATTATCCTTTTCCTGTTGTATATCTTTGTTAAATATTTAAATTTTATTTTTAATTTGCTTTGGGTGCATGCATTTTATTTAAAAATGATATTGTCTTAATCTTGAAGCACTCCAAATTTAAAATTTAAACACTGATCTTCACAGGCATCTTATATGTTACTTTCAACAAGTATGTGTAATTTGGATAATATAAGTGTATGTATTAATAGGTAAGTAATATGTTTTAATAGGTTACATTATATGTTCGAAATGTTCTATTTCCTTAAGTACTAACTTTGACAACTGGTATCTCTGACATTTCACTCTTGACACTTATTTTATTTTTGTTGTAAAGGTACATCCACATTCTATCAAATGCATGTTTAGGCTTATGATTATCTTTCAAAAAATGTTTAGAGCAATTTTTGTGAAACTGTGGATAAGTCAAAAATTCATGTTATTCTCAAATATGAGTTCTGTCACAGAACCAATGCAACACAGACAGCTTGAAATCTAAATGAAGTGTTAGGGAAGGATGTCACTTATAAATGTACAGCATATCCATGGTTTGACAAGTTCCATTCCAATGATTTTAATCTGGAAAATGAGCGACGTGGGTAACCTGAAACTAAGGTGGATAATGTGCTGTCGTGGAAGCAAATCCATCTCAACCTAGGTGTGAACCAGCAACAAGGTTTCACATTTCTATTTCTATAAAATAGAAATGGAAATTTCTATAAAGAAGATTGAACCTTTTGCAAAAGATTGGCAAATTAGAGAAGCTGGATATATGGGTTCCTCAAGAATTAAATGACCATCAGAAGAGAAACTATCTTAAAGCTTGCCTTTCTTTGCTGTTGTAACATAGAAGCAAACCATATTTACTCTGTATGGTTGCACGTGATGAAAATGGATTATTTTTGACAATCACAAGCGTTCAGCACAATGGTTGGATAGAGGTGAAGTGCCAAAGCACAGTCCAAATGCATATTCATACAAAAAGCTTTTTTTGGTGGTCCAGGGCTGGTCTTACAGCCACTGCAGCTTTATGAAACCTCCTCAATCAAATACAGCAGATGTCTACTGCAAACACTGGGCAAGATGATGATGACACTTCTGACTAACCAGCCCAGAACGGGCAGCAGAGACAGGTCAGCAGTCTTGCATAATGCTTGACCACATGTCACACAAACAACACTGCTCAAACTACAGAAGCCAGACTCAGAAACCCATGTCATTCACTGTATTCACCCCGACATGGCACAGCTGACTACCACTTCTTCCAAGCTTTGGACCACTCATGCATGGAAAAATCCTCAGTTCTCTACAAACTGTGGAAAATACCTCCACGATTTCACCCCTATTCACTCTCCCGGCTTCTTTTCTTCTGGCATAAATAAACTACTATTAAGATGGCAAAACTGCGTTGATACATTAATTATATTGCTTCTTGTCTGAGGTATAATAAACTAAACTTTTGATTCAAAATTAGACTTTTTTTATATAATGACCTAATTGAATACTCCTTTCTTAACAATTGCCCAGCTGATGGAGACCAGTTTTCCTTAACCACTTGCTACCACAATCAATTAACATTCTTTGTATGAACTTTTGGGAGAAAATTTCTCAGAAACAGACCCCGAGTATACATGGCTAGAAAAGTCAGTGGTATACCAGTATGCACGAAATTTTATGCTGTTATATCTCACTTGATGGCTTTATCTGCCTTTTAAAATTATTGCCAGTCTGAGTGTTGTGACAATTCAGTCCGATTTTGGGCAGCATTTAGATTTTGTTGTTGCTATCACAACTCTCAGAGCATCAGACCTTAAATATTTCTGGAGTTCTCTCAAATGTGTATAGGAAATAGTTTGCCAGTGAGCTGTTCTTAATGTTTAATCTGCCCTCAGCTTTAGATTTTTCTTTTCTTTGCATTTCTTTCTTAGAGAACATTATTCTTCTTTCTAACTTGCCCAACAATAGACCACTATTCTATTACTTTTTACTCATTAGCCTGGAGTTGGTATAGAGCAAGGGTCCTCAAACTTTTTAAACAGGGAGCCAGTTCACTGTCCCTCAGACTGTTGGAGGGCTGGACTATAGTTTAAAAAAAAAACAACTATGAACAAATTCCTATGCACACTGCAAATATCTTATTTTGAAGTAAAAAAAAGGGGGGGGGATACAATATTTAAAATGAAGAACAAGTAAAGTTAAATTGACAAACTTACCAGTATTTCAATGAGAACTATGGGCCTGCTTTTGGCTAATGAGATG
>CAUYPK010039050.1:0-31178 GCA_963574355.1 Loris lydekkerianus | reverse complement strand
TGTAGAAGACTGAAACTGGACCCACACCTTTCACCATTAACTAAGATAGACTCTCACTGGATTAAAGATTTAAACTTAAGACATGAAACTATAAAAATACTAGAAGAGAGTGCAGGGAAAACCCTTGAAGAAATCAGTCTGGGGGAGTATTTTATGAGGAGGACCCCCCCTGGGCAATTGAAGCAGCTTCAAAAATACACTACTGGGACCTGATCAAACTAAAAATCTTCTGCAAAGCCAAGAACACAGTAAGTAAAGCAAGCAAACAGCCCTCAGAATGGGAGAAGATATTTGCAGGTTATGTCTCTGACAAAGGTTTAATAACCAGAATCCACAGAGAACTCAAACGTATAAGCAAGAAAAGAATAAGTGATCCCATTGCAGTCTGGGCAAGGGACTTGAAGAGAAACTTCTCTGAAGAAGACAGGCGCGTGGCCTACAGACATATGAAAAAATGCTCATCATCTTTAATCATCAGAGAAATGCAAATCAAAACTACTTTGAGATATCATCTAACTCCAGTAATATTAGCCTATATCACAAAATCCCAAGACCAGAGATGCTGGCCTGGATGGGGAGAAAAGGGAACACTTCTACACTGCTGGTAGGAATGCAAATTAATACATTCTTTTTGGAAAAATGTTTGGAGAACACTTAGAGATCTAAAAATAGATCTGCCATTCAATCCTATAATTCCTCTACTAGGCATATACCCAGAAGACCAAAAATCACACCATAACAAAGATACTTGTACCAGAATGTTTATTGCAGCTCAATTCATAATTGCTAAGTCATGGAAAAAGCCCAAGTGCCCATCGATCCACAAATGGATCAATAAATTGTGGTATATGTACACCATGGAATATTATGCAGCCTTAAAGAAAGATGGAGACTTTACCTCTTTCATGTTTACCTGGATGGAGATGGAACATATTCATCTTAGTAAAGTATCTCAAGAATGGAAGAAAAAGTATCCAATGTACTCAGCCCTACTATGAAACTAATTTATGGCTTTCACATGAAAGCTATAACTCAGTTATTACCCAAGAATAGGGGAAAGGGTAAAGGGAGGGGAGGGAGTGGGGAGGTGGGCGGAGGAAGGGTGATTGGTAGGATTACACCTGCGGTGCATCTTACAAGGGTACATGTGAAACTTAGTAAATGTAGAATGTAAATGTCTTAACACAATAACTAAGAAAATGCCAGGAAGTCTATATTAACTAGTGTGATGAAAATGTGTCAAACGGTCTATAAAACTAGTGTATGGTGCCCCATGATCGCATTAATGTACACAGCTGTGATTTAATAAAAAAGAAAGAAAAGAAATGACCTTCAAGTCTTTGCTCAAGTATCGACCTCTCATGAAGGCTTGACCACCCTCCAGCCCTGCCCCGGCATTGTCACCCTCATGTCAGCTTTAGTTTTCTCCATTTTTAGTTTTTCTCAGCATTTTAGCAAACTATACATTTTACTTACTTATTTGCTCACTGCTTGTCTCCCTGTGGGAATGTAAGCTCCGTGATAAGTTTTTTCCCTCCTATTACTATTCACTGCTCTATTCCCAGTACCTAGAACAGGAGCTGAAACATAATAGGCCTTAAATAAATTCTATTGATTAACTGAAGATTTAGGAAATCATCCAAAGACAGGATAATGAATCCAGTAAGAAACCTAATCAAGTAATATCCCCTGACTGGAGGCCAACCGTGCCAGTGTTTAGTTAGGTAAGACTGGGTACCCCTTTTACTTAGGTCAGGAAAAGGGGCACTGTTGTGAGAAATCCATTGCTTACATCATGCTTGCCTTGTATGGATCAAACAAGACCATGTCTTTGTTTAAATCAGCCGATGCACATTTTCTTATAGCCACTAATGCTAGTGTGTGATACTTTTATCACTCCTAAAGCTTTCTCTTAGTAACCCGTCATTTTATATTATGTTTTACCTTTTAATAATTGTTATTGAGATTTAACATACATAAAGTGCAAACATCTTAAGTGTATTTAGCTCAACAGACTTTGGCTGTGTATACACCCATGTAACCAACACCCAGATTATAACAGAGAACATTTCCCCCCCCCCGAAACCAGGTACCTTTGTGCCTATTCCTTGATAAAGTCAATATCCTTTACCGAGAGGTAACTACTGACTGTATACAAATGGAATTATAAAGTATATACTTTCTTTTATTCAGTATCATCTCTGCAAGATTCAACCAGATCATTTGCAGGAATTCTTTAATAATGCTGTTTAATATTCCTCTGCCTGACTTTATGGGTTAAATTATGTTCCTTCCTAAGTTCATATGTTGAAGTCTTTACCCCCAGAAGTTCATAACATAACTGTATTTGGAGATAGGGCCTTTAAAGAGGTAATTAAATTAGAATGAGTTCATTAAGGTGGGTTATAATTCAATACGACTGGTGTCCTTATAAAAATATTAAATCAGGACACTCAGGTAAAAAAAAGAAGTGCCTGTGAAGACTTCAGAGAGAAGACAGCCATCTACAGCCAAATAGAGAGCTCTGGGACTGAGCATGGTGGTCCACGCCTGCAATCCGAGCACTTTGAGAGGCAGAGAAGGGAGGATGGCTTGAGACCAGAAGTTTGAGACCAGCATAGGTAACATTGGGAGACTCTACAAGAAAATTAAAAAAGTTAGCCTGGCATAGTGGTGCACAGGAGGAAAGGAGAAACAATCCAACTCTGTTGACACCTTGACCTTGGACTTTTAGCCTCTGCAACCATGAAAAAGTAAATTTCTATTATTTAAGCTGCTCATCCTGTGGTACTTTATTATAGCAGCCCCAGCAAACTAACACATAAATTATACCCCAATTTATTTATCCCTTCTAATGTTGGTAGACATTTGGATTAATTTCAATTTGGGGTAATTATGAATAAAATCTCTCTGAACATTCTCAAAGACATCTTTTTTGAACATGTATACTCACTGTATTGAACATAAACCCCAAAGTAGTATTGTTCAATGTTGTAGGGCAGTATTTGTAACTTTTTTTTCTTTAAGACACATTACCAGTTTTCCAAAGTGATTGTACCAATCTGTACACTGGTAGCAAAGCCTACTATCTTTTTTTTTTTTTTTTAATACCACAATAAAAGACACAATATCCCTACTGGCTATTTCTATTTTATGGTTATCACCCAATGTGTGACTAAAGAGGCGTCAATGACTTAGGACTGGAGATGCTTCTAAGCACTGATATTATATGCTGTAATCTTTCATTACAAAACAAAAATCAGAATCAGTGAGTCTTCTGTGTTTTGGCAACATGATTTGTTTTTAACTTACTTTTCATAGGTAGCAAACATTGCTAGAAGCTTAAATATGATTTGTCTTACCTGCATATCATTTCCTTTATTCTAGAAACATATAAGAATTAAGAAATTCTTTAGATCATGTAAATATTCTACTGAAAAAAACAGATTTGAGCTTCTTCTTATCATCAATAATGATGATGATGATTCTGAAGTGGTTTACATAGATTCATGGATTCTAGGGGCAGAGAATCCAGATGTATAAGGTTGCATTTATGCTACTGCTGCTATTGGCCTTTAAAAGAAATAACGAGGATCTCCGTTGTCTTATTTGTAAACGTTACCTCTAGGATCTCCGAAGAGATTCCTAATCAAGTAATGAAGTAGAACTAATACAAATCAACTTTAGTCATCTTCCTTCCTCGTCTATAACACGAGAGTCTCAGCAAAATGGTCTAGATGAGATCGTGCTGTGTCTGGAATCAGCAGACCCAGGTTCAAAACTACAATCTGTGCTTACCAATTGTGCCACCTTGGTAAACATGGGTTCTGCATCCATGAAATCAGCTAACAGCAAATGAAAAAGATTCAGGAAAAAACTGTGTCTGTGCTAAACCTGTGCAGACTTTCTCTTCTGGTCATTATTCTCTGAACAATTTAGTATAACAACCATTTACACAACATTCACATTGTGGCAGGTCTTATAAGTCATCTTAGCCTAGTACCTTTCCTAGGATACATACTAGAGAGCTATTAGGTGCATCTGTCTAAATGGGGTTTTAAAAGTAACTTCCAAATTTAAAATGTCTTGTTGTGGCTACATACACCAGCAGAGGTAACTTGGATTGACCTCCATTTTATTCCTTCCTCTCTCACTACAAATGCACACATCACTCAGATTAATTTGAATTTTGAAATATGAACTCATAGCAGGAAGAAAACCCAACCTCTGAATATGTCAACAATCAGCCAGGTTAATTGTATAGCACAGTCTGAGCTTCATAATAAAGAATTAATCCTCAAAATAGAGATTCCTCAAATTACTCTCTACAATAGTGAATAAGTAACAACAATGATGATGTTTAACTCTATATGAAATATAATAACTACCAGATGTGTTATGCCAGATATAATTTCAAACAGCCTATATATTTAACATATCTTCACAATAGCCTTAAGAAGTCCCTAAAATAAGCTCCATTTACAAATAAAGGCAGGCTGAGATTAACATTATTTTCTCTAGGCCACGTACAAGATTACAAGCTGTTAGGGACAAAATCAGACTCAGGGCTGAGTGACTCCGACGATCATTCTCTTAATCTCTTCACTCTATTTTCATCCATATATTTTTTTTTTTTTAAAGGCTTAGTATCCTATAAAATACTTTGGTGTCAGAAAGCATTTCTATCCAGATATAATAACTTTCCTTAGCCGGACATAGACATGGTGTGTCAAGTATACAAGCTCTTCCTTTGGAAAATGAAGCGTACCTTTAACAGAAATGTTGAAAGGCTTTTCTACCATCCCAGCCACTGTGTTCACACTGCAGACCCAAACTCCTGAGTCAGGGGGGAAGATCCGTTCGATGGTGAACATGGCTACTGAGAAATGATCCGTATGGTTAAAGTCTTTTGGCTGGAAAGGTCAAATACAAAAAATAAAAATAAAAACTTCTAGGGAGGCATAAGAAAAGGTCCAGAACACTGACCCCTGTCTCATTGTTTCAGAAGAAGTTTTCTAGGACAGATCAAGAGGCTAAATGCAATGCTAATATAATCACTGGCCTATTTCCAAAGCTATTGTAGTAGCCCTGAAGGTTTATATTGGATTGATGCCCTCTCAGATCCTGCTGTTGTATGTATGTGTTTGGGAGTGTGGGGTAAACACTTACGAGCAAGGAGTCTAATTTCTTTTACACTGCTCCTGGTAAGCTTTGTTCCTTTCCAGTGTAGTACAGAGATGGCTGGGCAGGAAGACAAAGTGGCTTCCTAAGTGTGCTGGTAAGTGTGGTGTAGTGGGAAAAGCCAAAAGTCTGAAGACACAGGGACCTCTGCCACTTTTGACCACTTCCTTAGGTACTTAGCTTCCCTCAGCCACTTTCCCCTTCTGTAAAAAAGGGGACAGATAATGCTAAATAAGAAGTTATGTGTGGTATGGTCCATCCTAACCAGTTGCCTTTATTTCCATTAATTCGTGAAAAAGCCAACAAGACTTTGGAAGCTGTCGGTTGGTTTCTTCTACCTGATGAGTTATTTGGTGGAATAAGGAACATTTGATATGTGAACACTGCTAATGGCACTGCTCATTTGAAAAAATTAAGATACATATTTTAAAATCTTTAAATGCCAAAATACATCAACTTCTTGTAACATGGAGAAATTCTGGATGACTCCTATCTCTGCTATGTTTAGGACAGTTAGGACAAAGAAGCAAAATATGTCAGAAAGGCAGCTGAGTATTTCCTGGCAGAAAAGAATTGCTGTGATAGCACCCTCACCAGGGGTGCGGGCCGATTAAAGATGCCGGGAACCCCCCGGAAGGTGCTCGGACCAAAGGGATCCCAGGGGTCATAGTTTCTGAATTCAAGACGTGAGGAGTAGATTCAAGACCCATGTATTTAGAGTCCAACAGATAGTGCTGAACTCCCTCTTCCATACTTTTCTAGTTGCTCCTCCACAGAGCATGATAGAAGTAGACCAGTCATCAAAACTCCATATCCTGGCAGCACCTCATAGCACCTAAATATCCTGCAGATTCATGGGTTGTAGCACCCCTCTAGGGCCACATGACCACCTTTCTCTTACTGGTCTGAGGGGTTAGAGACCTGGGGCTATTGCGAGGGCAGAGCCTTACACAGGCAGACACCTGTTTCTCCTCATACCCAGCTGGTCATTTCTGCAGGGTGAGCCTCGTCCCTGGCACTCATCTCCATCAGTTCCACTTGGACATATTCCCAACCGAGCACTGTGGCACTGGCAGGGCAGAGGACTGCAGTAAGTCTGTTCTGCCTCCCCCCAAATGGGGCATTTTATCAAAGCTAACAGCACACTGGCCTAGAAGTAAGCAAGTCCTGAGTGGAGCTGTTAAGGGGACAGATTACTATACTGAAAACATTCCATGGTGTCAGGTAAACAGATGAAGAATGTGGCTCTTACACGGAGTACTGTCCCATCTGGCTTCACCAGGGTCATTTCTTCATTAGCAGGTAGTGGCCAGCCGGAGGCTTTGCAGATGGGGTTAAATTTACCACTGTTTACTTCTATGTGATCTGGCAAATCCTCTATCTTTGGGGTCATCCTTGGCATGCCTGAAGGAAGAAAACAGCATTGTGAAATCTAATCCTCAACACAGCAGCAAGAGTTGTAATACACATAGCTACTTTAGCAAGCCATGTACTGGGCTAGAACGTCACAAGTATTTTATTGTTTTATCATCTGGAATACACTTGTGACATGGATGCTATTGTGTCTCTATTTTCCAGATGAGGAGACTACAGCCAGATTCAGGCCTAGGTCTTTATGAATGCAGAGTACACACTCTTCATAAGGCTGGTCACCCTGAGCCGAGGCATTCAAGACCAGCCTAGGCAACATAGTGATATTTCTACAAAAAATAATAAAATTAGCCAGGCATGGTGCCTCGCACCTAAAGTTCCAGCTACTTAGAAGGCAGAGGGGAGAGGATCACTTTAGCCCAGGAGTGTAAGGTCTCAGTGAGCTGTCATTGCACTACTGCATTCCAACCTGGGTGACAGAGTAGGACCCCATCTCAAAAAAATAAAAAATAAGATTAAAAAAATAAAATGACAAGAATGGGAAAATCCATAAAGAGAAAATAAAATCGTGCCTCAAACAACATGGGTTTGAACAGTGTGGGTTCATTTATACACAAGTTTTTTCCAATAATGTATTGGGAAATTTTTTAGACATTTGCAACAATTTGAAAAAACTCACAAACTGCATAGTAGCCTAAAAATATCAACGAATTTAAGACAAAGGTATTTCATGAATGCATATAATATAAAGAGATACTAGCCCATTTATGTGTTGAACCACTATTTATGTTATCAGTAAGGCTTCTAATTTATAGTGAACTAAGAGAAGTTTGGTCAAGAGTCAAAAGTTATACATTGGGGCCAAGTAAAATGGCTCATGCCTATAATCCTGGCACTCTGGGAGGCCGAGGTGAGTGGATTGCCTGAGCTCGGGCATTCCAGACCATCCTGAGCAATAGTGAGACCCCTTCTCTAAAAATACATGGGTAACATAGTGGTACTGAAAGAACCAGACCAGCGCCATCTTAAGAGTTAAATTTCGCTTCCCTGCCATTTCATTCAGTAAGTTTCACTTTCCAGACAAGCTCAGGCAATTCTCCGGAATCATGAGACAATCGGCCACCAATCAGGGACCCCCCACCTAACCAATCCAGAAGCGCCCCCTTTGTTTCAAGCTGTGCACTCCCACCTGCTATGTGGAATCATAAGAACCCCTTGCTCCAGAGCTCAGGGCTCCTGTCTCGGATCCGTTGCAGCGGAGTCCCCAGGAGCCCAAGTTCGAGCTTGCAATAAAAGGCCCTTTTGCTTTTGCATCGGACTCGGCTCCCTGGTGATCTTTGTGGGGGATTTCGAGATCTGGGCACAACAGTACTTGTAGTCCAAGCTACTCAGGATGCTGAGGCAAGAGGATCACTTGAGCCTAAAAGCTTGAGTTTGGTGTGAGTTATGATGCCTCAGAACTCTACCAAGGGTGCTGACAAAGTGAGACTCTATCTCAAAAAAAAAAAAAAAAAAAGTTATACATGGATTTTCAACTGCAAGGAGGGTTGGCATCCCTAACTCCTGCATTCAAGGGTCAACTGTAAATTTATGGCTGCCAGAGATTGGGAGGAGGGGAGAATGTGAGTTAGTACTAATGGGTACAAGGTTTCTTTTGGTATAACAAACATGTTTTAAAGTTAGATTATGGCAATGATTGCACAACTCTGTAAATATACTAAAAACCATTGAATTATACGTTTAAAGGGATAAATATTATAACATAAAAATTATTCTCAATAAAGCTGTTAAAAAAAAAAGAATGGGGTAGATTTTGCCTACGGATCAAAGTTTTCTGACTCATGCTCTAGGACAATTTCTGAATGAGAATTATTTAAAATTTTATTTTGAGTGCAACCATTTCTATTTGTTTCACTTTTTATATGTCTTTGTAAAAATGTCCTTTGTCCAAATCTCTTTCCCTGTTCTGCATGTCTAGGGAAAGGGCTGGTGCTGGGGAAGGACTCAGGAAAGGCAGGTAGAGCTCTCGGCTGGCTAACTGCCACTTGGTGTGCTACTGAGAGCACACAGTCTGTTCTTAGTGGGAAGACAAATGAAGACAACCATGAGCATCCATAGAAAAGAGTTAGAATGCTGTACTCAGGATTGGCAATGAATTCTTCCCAACTTCTAAATGAAAACGGAAGAGGCTTGAGGATCTTGGGGTACTGGGGAAGAATTACACCAGCACAGCTCATTTCAAATGTGCCGAACGTGGCCCTGACTACAGTGTTACCTTGCTTTACCTTCTTTCTCACACTGGAGCCCTTGTCGTCCTGGAGCACAGAGGCATCCTTGGAACCTGTCACACATCTCCCCATTGGTACAGCTGCACTTGAGCTTACAATCCGGCCCATAATAACCAGGGTGGCATGCTGTAAACAAAGACATTAAAAAGCAGAGTTAGTTCAGGGGATTTGGGGGAAACTAATGCTATAGAGGGCTAGTTTTATTTTTCTCTCTAATCTGTCAACCTTGCCAATTCATATAAGGTATGGTTGATTTGTCTCAATTACCAGGAACTTAGAAGTTTGGGGAGTCCTGCCTATGGAAGAGTTGAATAAGCTTCTACCAGGCCAACCTTCTCATTGATACAACAGTATTTGGGAAACAACTACCTGAAAGCATGAAAAAGTGGGGTGGGGAAAAACAAAACAAGGCATGTTCTGGACGGGAATTGAAATCTGGAAGATGGCTTTTAGCCTAATTGTTGGGTACAGTTAACACCATGGGAGTGGGCTAAACCTTCGAAGAAAACCTGCTATCTTACTAGCCTGAGGAGTCCATGGACAGAGTCAGGGTAACCACAGCCACTGGAAAGCATGGGAGAAAACCCAGAAAAGGGAAGTCAAAGAGAAGTCCCAAATCTTTGTCTGATCCTCGAACAATGCATGTTCAGTGCAGACTCAAAGCAGCCAAGCTAGAAATGAAAGACTAAACCGAGTTTGACCTGTTGCCTAAGAGTTTTCACTATGAGTCCTAAAATGTTTACTGCCTGATAAAAAGAGTGAAAAGAAGAAAAAAACATTCAAGACTCTATCTCATTCTCCAAAGTTTCCACAATGTAACATTCACAATATCCAAAATATAATCCCAAAGTACTCAATAGAAGTAACAGACAACTATGACCCATTCTTATGAGAAAAAAAATCAATAGAGCCCAATCATGATGCCCCATTTTTTTAATCAAGTGGTATTCTTGCTATTGAGTTGTTTGCACTCCTTATATATTTTAGATGGTAAACCATGATCAGATGTAAGGTTTGCAAATATATTATCCCATTTTGTACATTATCTCTTCACTCTCTTGATTATTTTCTTTGCATGTACCTCTTCCTGGGTCCTAGCAAAGTGTTTATGTATGTACATGTTTTGAAATTTTGCATAAGATTTAAATTTCTTAATTTATTTAAGTCAAATAAATTAACTTAATTTAACTTTATTAACTTAATAAATTGACTTAATTTATTTAAGTCAAATTTATTTATTTGACTTAAATAAATCAATATAAGGGTACATATGAATAGGTTACATTGTTTGCATTTGTTAGGAAAAGTCCAAGTTGCATTTGAGTCCCTCACCTTGGAGGTGTGCCAAATATACCTATATTGTACCTGTTAGTTGGGAGCTTACTGAGGGGTTACATCTCCTGGAATCAGCATTTACCTTGCTGGAGTTACCAGTTATGCGGCATATCTCAGAAGCCAGATGGCATTCCTCTACTGCTGAGGCTCCTTCAACATTCCATGGGGGCAAACACAGCATTTGGAGGAAGCTGAGTGAGGGGTTGCAGGTGACTGAAGTGTACTTTTGTGTCACCCTCTTGTTGGCCCCTTCTTCTCCAGCCCCTAGAACTGTGCTGTCCAGGATGAAAGCCACTAGCCAAGAGCTACTGAGCCCTTAAAATACAGCTTGTCCAAATCGAGTTTGAAAAAAGGAATATAAAACATTTCATTGACATTTTTTCTACTGGTTACATGCTGAAATTGTAATATTTTTGACATGCTGGGATTTTTTTTTTGGGGGGGGGGAGTGTCTTCCCGTAGAGACTGGAAAACCTTCTACACAAATTCTGAAAGAGCCGTAACACTGATGTGCTGTGTCAAATAACATTGAAATTATTTAATCTATTTCTTTTTACACTTTTTATGTGGCTACTACTAGAAAATTTCAAATTCTATATGCAGATGGCTTATATTTCCCCTGAACTGCTCTGTCCTGGAGCACTGATGAAAAGTCGATAGGGACCCCATTGTAGCTCCCATTACTGCCAGATGTGTTTGCCTTGGGAGGCAAACACTGAAAAGCCCTCCATCTTTGGCTAATTCACCATGTGAACATTCATTAGGGAGATCCTGGCATATTTAGCTACAGGTTCATGTTCAGCTACTGTGTGACAGAAGATGTGATACTTACACTGGATAATAGATGTCAAGTGCACACCACTGAGTCTGTCAAGCTGGAAAGTGTATTTCAGAAAGGACAGAAGGACTCTGTGTAGGTGAAGTTAGTACTGTTTGAGTCTGATCCATAGCAGATAAGATCATAACTTTTATTTATTCAAACCATGTTTGAATCTGATCTAAAAACTGTGATCATTTTTATGGCCCACTGGGGGGGGGGGGGATTCTAATGTCTTTCTATTCAAAGTGTGGTTTGAAAACCAACAGCACTTGAACCACCAGGGAGCCTGTTAAAAAACCAGAACCTCAGGCCCGAGCCCAGACCTACTAAATTAGAATCTGTGTTTTTATAAGATCCCCAGGAAATATGTGTGACATGCACTTCCTATGAGGTCCACAGTCTTATAATTACCTTGGAGCATCTATAGTTCAAAATACTTTAGCCCAACAATGTGTAATTTGATAGGGCAGTTAGTCCAGGTATAGCCTACATTGTAATTTCCAGCAAAGCGGATTTCCTTTGTACACCTGCTAGACCTCTGTCGATTCAAGAGTGTAATTGGTCCATACCTTCATTGCACTGCAGACCCTTCCAGCCTGTGGCACAGGAACACCCATAGGGGTCTGGGAGACAGAACACATAGGACTTGCATCCCTCTGGCTCACTACACCTTTCTTTGCAAGTTCTGCCAAACATGTGCAGCTCGCAAGCTTTGGGAGGAAACAAAAAAGCTAACTCAGAGTCAAATATGCATAATCACTCTTTGAATTAGTCTCTCCTAGACTAGAGAACATGGAAAATAGTCTGATCTCAGCTATGGCATAGGTAGGGTGAACGTGACTTGTATGGTCTATTTTACGGGTAATGAAACTGCCCCCCCCAGAGCCGCCACCACCATCAGGGCCACTGCTCACAGTTATCAGGGTGTATACCGCACAAATCCAGAGGGTGACATTCACATTGTAAACATCATAGATCTGTGTATCTAGTATAACTTTCCCGTGGTTGGCAATAAAGAACCTTAAGGAAAGGGCAACTTTCTGTAATTTACACAAAGGTTTTTATGGCCTAATGGGGGCCTTTTAGTTCCTATTACCATCTGTGTCTAGATCAAAAATTCTAGATCCTATAGTGATGGCTTTTTAAAACTACAGATTACTAATGAAGAACTCTTGACTTACCTTTCTCACATGTCCTCCCCATAAATCCAGGGGGGCAAATACATTCTCCGGTATCTTCATGGCAGACACCATTATTCACACAAGCAGTACAGAGATGGTTACATTCAGGACCCCACTTTTGAGCTTCACATCCTTTTATTAAGGAAAAAAGACTATAGTGAGTAAAGTACATTCATTCAACAAGCTTTTATTGAGTATCTACTATGTATAAAAAGAAAATAAAAATCTGAGGACCACTTCCCCCTTATGCAAAATGGGGAGGGGAGGTAGATTCCTCAGGCATTTGTGAAGGACTGGCCCCACAGATCATTTATTACGGAAATTTCTTGCTTACCTCCCATAAACAAGGACATGCAAATTGTAGCTTTAGAACTGCAGACTACCTCTGACACCTAAAACTGAAGTCTATTCCAATTCCACACTAACAATGAATTGTAAGTTTATCTTCACAGGTGCAAAACAGAGACAAGACAGGGTCAGACATTCTTCCACCTACTCAGGGACAAGTGTTTCCTTCATTCTCTTCTCCTTTGACATTTGCCTTATCTTATATAAAATGTAGATTTTCCTGGGTCTCACAAGAACATAACCATTTGATCTCACTATCCCCACGCTTGCATATATTTTTCCCCTCTGTAAGCCTTTAAATGCTGAAACTTCCAAATTCTCCTTCAGAAAAACGTCCACAGGTTTGTCTGTGGTTGTGTTTTTCCGGAGTGTCCTCAACTTTGGCTTTAATAAACCTCCATTGATTGAGGTCCTTTGCATCAGCCACTTATTTGGGGTCAATGTATGTATCAGTCATGTAGTGGACACTGGTAACTGGGCATAAAATATAGTTTCTGCTGTCTAACAGGTAATTGTCTAATATGGGAGACAGACACGTAAACAAGAAACGATGATAGAAACAGACAAAGCGCATCTACTCCTGCCTTGGGGGTGGAGGAGGGCATAAAGAAAGGCTTCCCAGAAGGGGCGTCATGTCAGCTAAATTTGCAGGGCCGCCTAGGTGGCAAAGAAGATAAGGCTGGAGAGTGTGTGTCAGGCAAAGGCAAAGCATGGGAATAGAGTGAGCATGGCGGGTTCAGGGAACTGTAGGGATGGTTAGAGACTAGAGCAGTAGTTCTCAAAGTGTGGTTCCTGAAGCTCTATCACCGGGGAATCTCTGAGAAGTGCAAATCCCAGATCCCCCACCGACAACCTGCTGAATGAAAGTCTCTGGAGGTGGCCTAGTAATCTATGCTTAGCAAGTCTTCCAGGAGATTCTGGTACATGCCAGAGTTTGAGAGCCTCTGGCTTCGTGTATGTGGAGGAGGGATGACTAAAAAGGGAAACAAGAACTAGCAGCATTCATGTATTTTTCAGCTAGAAAACTTATATAAGAGTGAACAAGATAGGCAAAACCTAATGTGTAAAGATGGTAAAATCCTTCTAGATTCAGATTTCCTTACTATTTCCCTCCAACACCTGGCAATTTTAGATTAATTAGGTCAAAAGAGACCTTCTAATATAGGGTGTCTGTAAAGTTCACGTGCGATTTTAAATTGCACACTATTTTAAATTGAACATGAACTTTATGGCCACCCTGTAGAAGAAAAACCCAAAGGGGTTGGGATGATCATTTATGATCAGGAATTTAGTTTCATTTCTCATCTGAAGGGAACCAGTGTCCTTGCCCCATGAGTCTCACAGTGGTAAGCTTGCACCTGTGCCTACAGTTGATGTAACCTGATAATTTCTTTGGCAAAAATTCCCAGTTATCAGAATTTTCTCTAAAATAATCAGGAAGACCGCCAACAGAGACCATTTCTTACAGTCTTCCACTTCTTAGATAAAGGTACAAAATGTCTAAAAGCTCATATTTATATGCCTCAGTATATAAAGGGAATGAGGCTATGGTTAATTAGCTGTATCTAGAGACCCAGACCATAGGTTATTTGCACATGTTGAAAACTCATGAAAGCAGACAACGTAAATGAAAACGAGTCCTCAGGAAAGAGAAAAGGATAAAGCACTAGGGAATCCCACAGGCTATCTCTTGGGAATGGAGAAGTCAGGAAAAGAGTTTGTTAATAGGCAATGAGTCTGAAATGAGACAACTACTTTCTTCAAAAGCCTTGGGATTCTGTATTTTAAGATATCAGATATTCACAGCATACAAAGAAAAATCCTATATTGTGAGAAATCTTGTCAAGAATTGAACATATACAGAAAAAAACCTACAAATATAACCATTGTGATTTTTAACACAAAATCTTTTTTTTTTTTTTTTAAACAGAGTCTCACTATGTCGCCCTCTGTAGAGTGCATCACAGCAACTTCAAACTCTTGGGCTTACGCAATTCTCCTGCCTCAGCCTCCCAAGTAGCTGGGACCACAGGCGCCCGCCACAACGCCCAACTATTTGTTGTTGTTGTTGTTGTTGTTGTCATTGCTGTTTGTTCAGCAGGCCTGGGTTGGGTTCGAACCCGCCAGCTCCGGTGTATGTGGCCAGCACCCTAGTTGCTAAGCTACAGACGCCGAGCCTCACAAAATCTCTAAGTACTATGTTTGGGCTTCAGTTTATCCTGGAAAGATACCCTATAGTTATGAGAAACGGACAAATGCCTTAAGCTGCACATCATTTTTTACTAAACATCAAAAAACTCCTACTGGGGAAAAATATTCCTAAATGAAATGACTTTGCCCCAACTCAAACTTTCTTAGTTTGATTTTAGATATTAGCAGTGCTTCCCAAATGTTTTTGTCAAAATACATACACTGCTAACAAGGGGGAATGAACGTGTGCCCCTAGCACAATCTGAAAAGAGACAACTTGGAGATCAAAATGTGTTCAAAATCTTTTGTGTTATCTTAGGAGTTCAGGTGAATTTTGAATTCTACTCTATGCTAAGTCATGTTTGTTTTAACATTTACGCATTTTTAAAAAGCATTAAGCTTTTTGCCACTGTGATATTATGATATAATAAATACAGTATAACACCATAGTTGACCACCTTTTTACATCAACCACATCCTTAAGTTGTCCTAATTTTCTTTTTCTTTTTTTTATTTTTACATTGTCCTAATTTTCATAGACTGGACATGTACCACATGCACTCAATGGAAGTTCCTTACATAGACAACCCCTGTATGTTGACCAGTTTATTTTAGTCCTTTAGGTGGTCAACTCACAGAGGTTCAACTGTAGACACTGTATTTGATCTCTCTCCCTGGTTCCTGGCACACAGATACTAAGACTCTCAGAACCTCTGCAGAGTCAACTAATCTCTTTTTTCCCAACCAAACTTTGTTTTTTGTTTATGTTAGTTATACTAAAAATCCTATTAGCTACACCACTGCAGGTGGCAGCCTCTTGATCACTTACTCCGGACTATCAGCCTGGTGAAGGCTGAGGTGAACAGGTTTCCTCCTATGTACCTGGCTGAGTACACGCCAGCATCCTGGGGCTGAGCATGAGGCAGATGCACTTCCAAAATATCTGGTACTTCATGGCGGGGCACTGAATGGATGAAGGACCCTAATGATAGAGAAAAGTGAAGAACAATCGGTCACACTCCTGGTTTCATTGTCTGGCCCTTCCACTTAATCAGTTTCCCCTGCCCTGATTAAAAAAAAAAAAAAAGTTCTCTCACATATTGGATGTGGGAGAAGAATGAAAAGGCAGAACTATTCAATGCATTCCCGGTAGTGAAGAAAGGCCTGGTGAGAGCAGACAGGTTACTCTGCAGGATCTACCTCAAGCACATGAAGACGGAGATAGTCTACGTACTTACCTTCTATAGGGACAGGTGAACATAGAGTGGCAGGCAAAGCTAGGTAGGAAGTGTCCAGTAACCTTGTCTACTAGTCAGCTAACCAGGAGATACTTAGAATCACTGTTCTAACCTAGAAATCCTATCCACCTACAGAATTCAGAATGGTCCCCATCAATATTCCAGCTAGATCAGGCAACGGCCACCAGGTGGTGCCAAACCATAGCTAGGACCCAGATAGATTTGGATTACATAGTTGGACCTCCAGAACTGCTGACAATTGGCTTCGCGGGTTTACTAAGTCATTTCCTTAATTTTACAAACAACCTCACATTTTACATGACGGAATTTAGGGGCTTGTCACATTATGATGGGGCTTTATTGGATGTACATACACCAAGTATATTCACAAATGTACAATGTATGTACATGCATAGATATTGATATTCCCATCTGTTAATGTATATGACTTCCACTGTCATTTACTTAAGCAACCAAACACCTCACCCAAGAGGGCTTCTATCATACACAGAATTTGGTGAGCTTGCATCATGGCAACTTTACTGCAAACATCTGCCCCTGAGTCTGCAAATAGCATGATGCTCCCATATGCTGTGTGTTATCTGGTGGGTCACACCATGGTGTTGGAAGGAAAGGAAGCACACACTCACCGTTTTTGTAAATCACTGCATCTTCTTCTTTAATCAATACCTTTTTGAAAGATATGTTCACATTATCTCCCCTGTCCACAGTCATAGTTAAAGTAGCTGGTAAGAAGGAAGCTTTTAAAGGAGAGAGAGAAAACAAATACCAAAAATGAGGTCACACATTTTCTACAGAAGCAACTGAGCTTTGAGATTCAGTTGCCAAAGGTGAGGGCAGAGTCTTGCTAAGAGTCAGCTAGTTGTTAGCACATGAAAAATGTAAAAACAGTGCTGACTAATGGGTTTTAATCTTTCTTAAGGTTACAACCTTTTTAAGAATCTGATGAAAGAAATGGTCATTTCCTCTATGTAAATGTAAATACTATACATATTCACAACTTTTCCATGCATCAGGACCAGAGCGTTTCAGATTTGGAGATACTTTCGATTTTGGAATATTGACATTATGTCATTATATATTATATATATTGACAATATGACATTATCTAAATCCCAAAATCCAAAATCCAAAATGTTCCAGTGATCATTTCCTTGAAGCACTACATTGATCCTCAATAATTTTCAGATGGTGGAGCATTTTGAATTTTATATTTTTGGATCTGAGATCCTCAACTGCATCTATTATCAAACAAATTCATGATATTTACAATAGATCATGTTCACTGTGAATCTGACATCCTTCTCCAATCCCTACTAAGTTTTCTCAAAGTAGAAAAAATATGAATGGAGTCTGAGTTTCCCCAAATTGGAAAAGAAACAAACATTTGTCCAATGGGTTTTCCTTCAGTCCTTTTGTGGTATCATTCTCGTGGTTTCAAGTAATTCTTATTGCTTAGAATGCTGTAAGCATTTCACACATGGAATGAACACAGTGCTGGGCTTATTACTAATGGTTTAAATACCTTTAATATTGAAGAATAAAGGATGGAATCCGGTATCTTGCCTTCTACCCTTTAATTGTACATGTAAAAACTGACATAGTTATGAGACTACACAGTGGCTGGAGAAAACAGGGGAAGTTATTCTATGTTTGACTTAAAAGCATAGACCAGTTGACTGAAAACTTCTGTCTCCGTGTCAGGCTTGGAACATTTCCTGATTCCCTTGGCCTATTGGACAAGATGTGTAAATAAAATCTTCTAACATTCTCTCAGCAACTAGAGTTTCCAAATTCCTTTAATTTATACTATAATTTATAAAAAGCCAAACTCTGTGGAATAAGGAAGAATTAACTTTAGTTGTTTTTTTTTTTTCTTTTTTTGAGACAGCGCCTCACTATGTCACCCTCAGTAGAGTACCGTAGTGTCACAGCTCACAGCAACCTCAAACTCTTGGACTTAAGCAATTCTCTTGCCTCAGCCTCCCAAGTAGCTGGGACTACAGGCCCCCGCCACAACGCTGGCTGTTTTTTGTGACAGTTGTCATTGTTGTTTAGCAGGCCCCGGCTGGGTTCGAACCTGCCAGCCTTGGTGTATGCAGCTGACATTGCAACCACTGTACTATGGGCGCCAAGCCAACTTTAGGCTTTTTAAAATTAAGCCAATGTTAAAAATGTAAGGATCACGACTACAAGATAAGTAGCCAATATAACATTCCTTATCATGGAGGGCAGGAAAGAAGGGACATGAACAAAAGACATAAAATGGGGGGACTAAAAGGCCCAACGATTATTATGGTATGGAAAAGATAAAATAACGTGGCAGAAGGGAAGACAAATATATGTTAAAAGATAGAGGATCTTGGAATGAATTCAGATAAGAAAATCTTAGATTTTAAAATTTAAATTATTAAATACATATGCAATTATGTGCTCTTTCCATAAATATATATTAAACATAATGACATATCAGCTTGAAAATAAAGGGACAGAAAAATATACTGAGCTAACACTAACCAAAAAAACTAGTATTAGAACATTTACACAGAAAAAAAGTTATTCTAAAGCCAAAATA
Source organism: Loris lydekkerianus (assembly GCA_963574355.1). Classification (NCBI taxonomy): domain Eukaryota; kingdom Metazoa; phylum Chordata; class Mammalia; order Primates; family Lorisidae; genus Loris; species Loris lydekkerianus. The sequence continues at coordinate 12,630 of CAUYPK010039050.1, read as the reverse complement.
AATGCTATGAATAATGATGGTCTTCAGATGATAAGAAGACAGAACCATTCACCATCTAATAAAATCTTGTTAGATTTTATGCACACATCTTGTGCAGGAAGATATAATAATCTTGAACTTGTATATGCATCTAACAATAAAGCTTGAAAACTTATGAAACAAAAACTGACAGAATTTAAGGAAAAAACTACAAGCACAGTGGAAACTTGCAGAAAATTATTAATCAAACAGACTGAAAGTTACCTAAGAAATATAAAGAAGATTTTAATAAGTGTCCGTCAGTCTGAGCAGGAGCCCTTAATGTCCACCCTCGCCATGTGCCTTCCCATTGTGGTTGTCCATTTTAGTACCGTAGAGAAAGCTGCCCCTTGGGTCCACATTCTAAAGGTCAGCACAGTGTTGTTGCCATTTATTTACACAGATCTCTTTCTTCAAATCACCCCAGGCCTTAGCTAACATCATTTAATATTCCTGGCAACCCACAAGGGTAAGTATTATTGCTTCTGGATGAGGAAACTGAGATTTGTAGTGCTGAGGTATCTCACTCAGAAAGGTCCGGTAAGTGGCAGAGGGTGGATTCAAGCCCAGGACTAATTGCAGTGTGTACAATTAAAGATCTGCTAACTCTCCATGAAACCCTGTGCCCAGTTATCTAAACACAGGTTCTTTTCGAGCACACTGCCTCCCTATTAAGCCACAAAGCTCATCTCTGTGAATAACAAATTCTCTGACCAGAAGGCATGTAAATTTTAAATCAGTAGCAACAACACCCCACACCCAACAGTAAGAATTTCTATAGCATTTCAGCCCAGGATCAAGCCTTGAGGCTCTGAGACTCCTGCTGAGGACGTCATGGTGGATCACCTGGTTCCTGTGCCATCATTTCCATCTCATCTGTGGCTTTTGGATGGGTGGCTTGAGAGAGACTGGTAAGTGCTGTGAGCATGGCTGTCTTGGCAGCCCCCCTATGAGGCTAGAAGATACCTCTGACCCATGGTCAGAAGGACCCAGGCTTTAGGGCCTCTAGGTTTTTCTGCTTGTTTTTCTCAGCTGTGGGCTGTGCCTGCAACTCTGGCTGTGGTGCCCTGGTGGAACTTCCTCCACGGCCAGACATGCGAACACCTTGGTGCAGGTGCAGACCTGGGACAAACTCAGGGGAGCATGGCTTAGATCAAAGAGCAGCATGCACACTGCAATCAGTCCTGGGCTTGAATCCACCCTCTGCCACTTACTGGACCTTTCTGAGTGAGATACCTCAGCTCTGCAAATCTGTCTCCTCATCCAGAAACAATAATACTTACCTTTGTGGGTTACTAGGAATATTAAATGACGTTAGCTAAGGCCTAGGGTGCTTGGAAGAGGTCCATGTAAATAAACGGCAGCACCACTGCGCTGACCTTTACGATATGGACCCAAGGGGCAGCTTTCCCTATAGTATTAAAATGGACAACCACGATGGGAAGGCACATGGTGAGGGGTACACTTTACGGGGCTCCCGCTCAGACTGACAGGCACCTCAGTTAGCCATCCTGATGCACTCGGCTCTTGCTCTCTGTGACATGCTCTGGGCTCCTCTGAGAATTTTTTTCTGTTCATTTCATACTGTTCCTGTCTATGCGGCTTGTTTATATTTTCTGTCTCTTTGTGTGAAGATTGTTTAGCTGACCCTGGGCCTTCTCACTCAGCACCGTGTTCTGAGAAGGATCCCAGATTCTGACTGGGGTCAACTCCATAGTTTCCCCAACCACTACTCTGCTGCTCTTTATTATTTCAGACTTCATGCCTTTTAAGATGTTTTCTTAGGGGCAGAATCACACTAGAGTTCCACTGCTGTCCAGCCTGCTTCCTCCTGCTTTAACGTCTCTAGGCTGATCACTCTCTGCTGAGTACTAATGAAGGAACTTCAGCCTCCATGTTCTCCTTCAGGAATCCTGATGACACAGGAGCCCGGCTTCTATTTAGTACACATGTACTGATGTCATGTGACTTGGCTGGATGATAAAAACAATAAGCACCTTTCAATAGTGCCTGCTATTGCACCAACTACAGTTCTAAGCTCTTTACATAAATTCGCTTTTTATAATATTCCTATGAGAGAGGTAGTATAATTCCAGAGAGAGGCTAAGTAACCTGGCTAAGATGACATAGCAAGTACGCGGGAGAGCCAGGATTTGAACCAGGGAACAGGGCTCTGGAGGGTTTCATACATTATATACTGTTAGCGCTCAAAAGGCTTTAAAGTCCAACCACCTCATTTTATAAAAGAGATGACTGAGGCCTGGGTCAGAACATGACTTGCTTGGGATTGTTAGGATGGGCTAATTAATAGAACTTAAGTAAGAAACACCATCCACTTGCCCTTTAAGGGCTGGAGAGAAAAGTATATGGCGCTAAAAGTTGTACACCAAGATATTTCTCACAGTTGAAAAACGACTGAGCTACATTTCAGTTGTCTCCTTTGTTGAGGGGCCTAATGCAGCTACACATGAACCCTTTCTCCTCCTCCACCTCCTCCCTTTCCCCCTCGCCCTCTTCCCTCCCCTCCTAAGACAAAGACACAAAGGATCTGTCTAGTCTCCACCGCCCAAAGTTTACACCAAATACCCTAACTTTCCAGGCAAGCTGTGGATTCTGCCACCCCCCTACGGCCCGAGTAAAAGTGGTCTCTAACTGCCCAGCAGATGCACCTTTGCACTGCCCAGGAGGGTTCCCTCCCCTTATAATAAACCTGGCCTCAATCTCTGCTCCAGTCTCATTTCTGGGAGTCATGCTTACACCTTTCACCCTTTAACGCTAGAAGTACTCAGGGCAACAACACGGCTCTATGTCCACTACAGCTTTGTACAGCTTTCACACCAGCCCCATGTGGACCGTATACCCACACCCACAGCTTACCCACGTGTAAGATGGGGCTAAGTACGGCTGTGTGTGGAAGCTGAGACACAAACTCAAGACTTCCACACTCATTTCATAACACCAGCTCTCCAAGATTATCATTCTGCAGGCCTATGCTCTTACCTCTCAATTCCAGCCATTCTGAACTATATTAAGTCCCCCCAACTGATCTCATACTCACTCATTCCCGAGTCACCAGCTTCCTTCCTTCCCCTCCACTCCTTTCCCCCACGTCTCTCCAGCTCCTACTCACTCATCAGTCTCCATGTAGATGTCCCCAGGGACCTCACACAAGCCCTGGAAAAGAGGTTAGGTGCTCTCAGGGCTACTCTCCCAATATCCTGCACTTCCTCCTCACATCCATTCCTGGTGTATCTTCCCTTCTAAACACAGTGTCCCAGGGGGACAAGATCTTGTCTGTTTTAAAAGATAGCACAGGACAGTGGTTAGAGCCAGTCTCTGGAATCAGGCCCGACTTTACCTCCCCAGATCCAACTCTCACCAGCTAGGGAACACACCTAAGTTACAATAGTTACAAGCCTCATCTACCAATGGGGTCTTAAAAATCTTCATCTCACATAAATTTGATAAAGACTAAATTAGACAGTAATGAAGTTACATGAAGTTGCGAGGGGAGTGTTCAGACACAGAGTAAGTGTCCAGGAAATGCTGACATCATTGCAGCCCCTGTGGACGGCTCAAGTAGAGGTGGAAGAATCACTGTGGAATGGAAGAACAAATGAAAGAACAAATGATTTCGAGTTTTCCTATGTTCTTGGTGCTTTTAAATGTTCATTTGTGTTGGGAATGGCTCCTCCCCATCAACTGCACAAATCATGTTTGGGGAGCTTGATATTTTTAATATAAAGCAATTTCTTAAATGAAAATAGTAATTAAGAAAACATGTTTCTCCTAAAAGATCTGAAACAGATCTTTGGGTCTAAAAATGCTCCAAAGTTTATTTATAACTCCCTCTCTCCAAATGAAATCACCAGTGAGGTCTGAACAAAGTGCTGTTGACTGTTTTGGATAATGCCATTGATAAAAAACAGTTGGGCTATTTGGGGCATGCAAGCCAATTTAAGCTGTGTTTTGGCACATCACAAATGGATTTTCCACTTCCTCCCGAGATGTACGAGTCAGCAGCAAGCAGGAATATATTTATGTTTATCCTATCCTGCTGAGTCCCTGGGCAGGCATTTCTGAGTTCCCGTGATGTTTTACTCAGGAATTAATAGTGGCATGAAGACATAGTTCTAGAGGTTTCTCCTGATTCACCACAGTGGAGTGTAACCTCCCCAGGTGGTCAGCAAGAGAAATAGAACCAGCTCAACAGCCTGAGCTGTGACTGTCAAAATAAAGGAAAGAATATGCTACCTATTTCTATATTTTGTATAAACTGCCACAATCCTATTAATGCACGATATTAAAAATTTCTATAATTAAGAAAATAGTCTTGTTAAATTATTAAACCAAGATGCTACAATAAGGATAGTTATTGAACACTTACTGTAAACTGGATAACATTAGCCATCTTTAAGTGCCTTATTTAATTTTCAAATTTACATGATAAAATCTCTATCCCAATTTCTTTTTTTCTAAAGGAAGAAAAACTATGACTGTAATTAAATGGTGTGTCCTGGGCCACACCATTTGATTGCAAAGCTGGGCTGAAACCCATATCTGGCTGATTTCTACTCTCATACCCTATGCCCTGGGTTGCTTTTTAGGGTTTAAGTGGAATCATTGTTCTTTATACAAGTGCTCAGAATCAAGGGGACCTGGATTTTTTTTTGCAGTTTTTGGCTGGGGCTGGGTTTGAACCCGCCACCTCCGGCATATGGTGCCAGCACCCTACTCCTTTGAGCCACAGGTGCTGCCCCAGGGAGCTGTTAACATTAAGAGGGAAAAATATACAAAGGGTAGTGCTGTTGTTATGAATACAGGCTCTGAAGGCAGATTATGTGGCACTAAATCCCATTCCCATCATTTAAGAACTGCTGTTCTTACTATTAGGTACCTTATTCTGCAATCTCATTTTATGAAAGCTTTTAGGAACACATCTGTATATACTGATGCATCGAGAGAACTGGCTTCTTATATATACCATCTTATTTTTAAAATACAATTTTGTAGGTATTATTATATTCATTTCACAGATGGTGAAAAATACCAATAGAAGTAACTGGCCCAAGGCCACATAGCTGGTAAGTAGTAGAGAAAGAATAAAAACTCAGGTGACTATAAGTTTAAAAGTCATCTTCTCTCTCCTGCTGCTCACTATTCAAGCCTGACTTTGTGTCCCTTCACTGAATAGAAGTTGTCCTTTACTCTCAGTTTGGGGGGATCATTACAATTGGTTTTTTGTTGCTGTTGCAGTTTGGTCAGGACCAGGTTTGAACCTGCCACCCTTAGTATATGGGGCCGGCGCCCTACCCACGGAGCCACAGGCACTGCATGTTCTAGTTCAACATGCTCTACTTGTTCTTATTTAGGAATTGTCAAGGACGATCTCAGGACAGCTGAAAAAGGGCATACTGACCCTTTGAATTTCATTCCCATGAAACTGTCAGGGCACAATCTCATCACCTTCATTCAGAATGTGGAAACATCAGCAGAAGAACATTACTCTTTATACAAGTCAAACCCAAAATGACACATATGAAAAATAATAGAGCTGACTTTCAGCCATGATAGCTTTGGCACACCTCACATCCCTTTATGCAACCTCTCTTCCCTCACTGGAGAGCTGCATTCCTGGGAATTTCTGTTGTGCACTTTTCCCACTTACCCTGGTGTCATTTAAAGGTGAACATTATTATACTTTTACTAAGAAAACCCTTTCCTTCATTTGTAACAAATAGTGATTTTATCATTTTTTACCTTAAAATGAATTTTCTGCCTTCAGTGCTATCATTGACAAATTCAGAGAAATGTTTACAAGTGGACCCCAGCTAGAGGCTAACCCTAAGTCCTTGCTGCTTGAAGTATAGACCATGGTTGAGCAGATTCTCATCACCTGAGATCTTGTTAGAAATTCAGACTCTTGTCCAGGCATGGTGGCTTATACCTGTATCCCTAGCCCTCTAGGAGACCTGGATTTCTTGAGCTCAGGAGTTTGAGACCAGCCTGAGCAAGAGTGAGATTCCCATATCTACTAAAAATAGAAAAACTAGCCATGTGTTGTGATGGGTGTCTATAGTCCTAGCTACTTGGGAGGCTGTGGTAAGAGAATCACTTGAGCCCAGAGATTGAAGTTGATGTGAGCTAGGCTGACACCATGGCACTCTACTGAGGGCTGGACATCAGAATGAGACTCTGTCTCAAAAAAAAAAAAAAAAAAAAAGAGAAAGAAAAGAAAAAGAAATTCAGACTTCAGACTCTCAAGACTCTCCCTAATACCTACTGGATTGGTAGGTGATCCACAGATGATCTATAAGCATGTTGAACTTCAAGAAGCATCGATCAAAAAAACTACAGATTCTTATACTATTATATATCAGGAACTGTCAATCAGAAATATACAGAGGTTTGTTACCTGTGTGAATTAGCTTTATAATTAATAGTCAAACCCCTAAAGAGCTCACAATGGCATTATTTGATGAAATAATAGACCCTCAGTCCTCAGCTCCCATGGTTATGACAATACTAATTTGGAAAGGATGCCTTCATTTTAGGTATCAGCATCCCTGAGAGAGGGGCTTATGGGTGAGAGACCAGATCATCCTGGACAGAATAAAGAGGGGTCATCTCAGCTTGGAATTTTGTACCTTCCTCCCAGCAGACCGCATCAAGAGCTCCAGAAGTGTAGCTGACTGTGCAGGCCTGGGAGGCTTACATCACGGTCATTAAATAATACTTGTAACACCATCTTCCCCAACTGCCATTAGATTGGTGGACTGGCCTAAAGATTTAGATCAGTACCCACTTCTATTTTGGAAGAAAAGTACCATCACCATCACTGCCTTGTAGTATGGTAGCAAGGAGGCTTCTTCCTTAGAAAAGGCTCTCAAAATCCTCCTTCAAAATTCTGGGGTTGTTTGAGCTGGGCCTGGGTATTTGATTACTAAAATTAGATCACAGTCCCTTTCCAAGAGTAGTAGCCTGAGGGCCCCAATTCTTCATCCCTTGGAGTATCCATACTCCTTGCCATTTCAGTGTGTGGTACCCTCTCGCTCTCTAGGCTCAGCTGTTTGTCACGTGCTGGTGAATAAAATGAAGCACAAGTGGTGGTAGAGAATTCTGAGCCTCAGTCTCAAGAAGCCTCATGTGCTTCCATTTTTTTCTCTTCCTTCTCTTCCATCTCATACCTAGGTTAGCTTGATACAAGATAACAGACATATGGAACCAAGCCAGATTACCCCAGCCAAGGTCCAACTAACAAGCCCAGCCAACATCACATACTTAGTTAGAAAGCCCAGCCAAGGTCAGCAGGGTCAGCTAATTGACACAGCTGACTTAGATTCATAAGATGTAAATACCGTATATACTTGAGTATAAGCCGACCCCCTTAACTTTACCCTAAAAACCGGGAAAACTTAGTGACTCGAGTATGAGCCAAGGTGGAAAATGCAGCAGCCACTGGTAAATTTCAAAAATAAAAATATATACCCAAAACAATTACAATAATTGAGGAATCAGTAGATTAAATGCTGATACACTCACATCAGATACAGCTGAAGGTCTGTTTGGACATACAGATGATGAGGAGGAGGAATCCAGTTTTGAAGGATTTTAACTTTTGTGATTTAGCTTGATTACCTGTTAAGCTAAGTGCACCGAGTATAAGCTGAGTTTGGGTTTTTCGGCACAAATTTTCGGAACAAAAACTCGGCTTATACTTGAGTACATACGGTATGTCCTTTTTTGTCTGACTTATTTTAGTTGGTGCATTGTTTTTAAGATCCATTTTGGAGCATGTATCAGAGTTTCTTTTCTTTCTTTTTTTGTGATAGAGTCTTGCTCTTGTTGGCTAGAGTTCTGCGGCATCAACCTACTTCACAGCAGCCTCAAACTCCTACATTCAAGTGATACTCTCCCTCGGCCTCCTGAGTAGCTGGGACTAATGGGCACCAGCCACACCACGTGGCTAACTTTTCTATTTTTAGTGAAGATGGGGTCTCACTCTTGCTCAGGCTGGCCTCAAACTCCTGAGTTCAAGGAATCCTCCTGCCTTAGCCTCCAGAGTGCTAGGATTACAGGTGTGAGTCACTGCACCCAATCCAGAATTTCATTTTTTGATTAGTCTGTATTACATCTCATTGTACATATATAGCATGTTTTGTTTATTCATCTATCATTAGACATTCCAGTTGGCTATTGTGAATAGGTTGAAACAAATGTGAATATTTAATATCTGCTCAAGCCCCTGCTGTTGATTATTTTGGGATACACCTAAAAGTATAATTACTAGTTTATATGGTAAAACCATGCTTAATTTTTTTTTAGAAACTGCCATACTGTTTTTCACAGTGACTGGAGCATTTCACAATCCCACCAATAGTGTAAGGGTTCCAAACACTCCATTTCCTCACCAGCACTGTATAGATATGTATATATATAATAACAACCATCCAAATATGTATAAAATCATAAAGGGTAAATTTTGACAGGAATATGTTATATTATGCTGAAAATGTACTTGCCAGAAAATTTTGAAATTTTCTATATTATTTTCCTTCCATTTAAAGTATTTGACCAGGTTGTATGGCCCAAGTGCTCCAAATACTATCAGTATTTCTTTCTCTAAGTCACTCGGGAGCTAGAGCTGTGAGTTCTGGACCCATATTTACCAAAAGAGGGACATGTAACCTTAGACAAATTCGTCTTGTCTCTTCAAGGCTTACATTTACTTGTAAAGGCCTAGACTACATAATTTTTCAATTATTCTTAAAACAAAGACAAGTTCCTCAACACGAACTTTCAAGGTTCGGTACAATCTTTCTAATTGGTCTCTTCAGCCATCACTCCAAACCAACTTCTATTTTTTTTTATTGCAAATTAATATGAGAGTACAAATTTTTAGGTTACCATGTTTTTACTTCCAAGGAAAAGTTCAAGCTGTAGAAGAGCCCTTCACCCAAGGGGTGTGCTGAATACCCTTGCACTGTGCATATTAGGTGAGATCCTGCCACCAAATGCCCTTGCCTCCAATTATCCTCTCCCTTCCCACCTTTCTCTCCCTCTTCACTCCTCCCCTCTTGCTACACTATTTTTGTGTTTTATCATTTGTATGAGTACGTAATTGTTTATATATTGGTTTCATATTAGTATTGAGTACACTGGACATTTCTTTTTTCATTCTTGAGATACTTTAATAAGAAGAGTGTGTTTCAACTTCATCCAGGTAAACATAAAAGATGTAAAGTGCCCATCATTTCTTATGATTGAATAGTATTCCATGTTATACATATACCACAATTTGTTAATCCATTCATAGGATGATGGACATTTGGGTTGCTTCCATGACTTGGCAATTATAAATTGAGCTCCAATAAACATTCTGGTGTAAATATCTTTGTGGTAAAATTATTTTTGTTCTTCTGGGTAGATACTTAGCAATGGGATTGCAGGATAAAATGGAAGATCAACTTTTAGTTCTTTGAAATTTCTCCATACTTCTTTCCATAAAGGTTGTATTGGTTTGTAATCCCACCAGCAGTGTAGAAGTATACTCGTCTCTCCACATCCAAGCCAGCACCTGTAGATTTGGGATTTTTGTGATGTGGGCTAATCTTCCTGGAGTTAGGGGATAACTCAGAGTAGTTTTGATACACATTTCTCTGATGATTAAAGATGATGAGAAGTTTTTCATGTTTGTCAGCTATTTGTCCATCGTCTTTGGAGAAGTTTCTGTTCAAGTCTCTTGCCCACGTAGAAATGGAATTGTTTGCTTTTTTTCTTATTGTTTGGGTTCTCTATTGATTCTAGTTATCAGACTTTTGTCAGAGTCATAACACATAAAAATATTCTCCCATTCTGAAGGCTGTCTGTTTGTTTTGGTTGTGGTACCCTTATCAGTGTAGAAGCTTTTTAGCTTGATCAAATCCCAGTTATTTATTTTTGGTGTTGCTGCAAAGACCTGTGGGGGCTTCCTCATAAACTCTTTTCTCAGGCCAATATTTTCAAGTGTTTTCCTCACACTCTCCTCTAAAATTTCTATTGTTTTGTGTCGTAAACTTAAATCTTTTATCTAGCAAGTATCTTTTTTTTTTTTTTTTAGTGGTGAGGTGGTGAGAGATGTGGGTCCAATTTCAGTCTTCTACATATGGTTAACCAATTCTCCCAACACCATTTATTATAGGAATTCTTTTCCTCAGTGCATGCTTTTGTTACGTTTATCAGAGATCAAATGGCAACATGTGGCTGGGTTCATCTTTAGATTCTCTATTCTTCTTTTCTTTTTTGAAACAGAGTCTCACCCTATCACCCTCAGTAGAGAGGAGTGGCATCATAATTCACAGCAACCTCAAACTCTTGGGCTCAAGTGATCCTCTTGCCTCAGCCTCCCAAGTAGCTGGGACTACAGGCACCCACCACAACATCCAGCTATATTTTAGAGATGGCGTTTTGCTCTTGTTCAGGCTGGTCTTGAATAAGTGAGCTCAAGCAATCCACCTGTCTCAGCCTTCCAGATTGCTAGGATAACAAACATGAGCCACTGTGCCTGGCCCAGATTCTCTATTCTATTCCATAAATCTATGTGCCTATTTTTTGTGTGTGTGCACCAATACTATGCTGTTTTGATCACTATGGACCTTTTGTATAACCTGATATCTGGTAGCATAATCCCTCCAGATTTGTTTTTATTTCTAAGGATTGTATTGGCTATTTGTTTCTGTTTTGTTTTGTGTTCTGGTTCTACATGAAATGAAGTACTACTTTTTCAAGTTCTCCAAAGTATGATATTGGTGTTTTGATGGAGAGCGCATTAAATCTGTAGATTGTTTGGGTAATATGGACATTTTAACAATATTGATTCTTCCCAGCCATGAACATGATAAGTTTTTCCATTTGTTAAAGTCATCTATTTCTTTTCTCAGGGTTTCATAGTTCTCTTTACAGAGATCTGTCATATCCTTTGTTAGATGAATTCCCAGGTATTTCATCTGTTTTAGAGTTATTGTAAAAGGTATAGAGTCTTTGATTTTGTTCTCAGCTTGACTGTTGTTGGCATATATGTAGGCTGCCGATTTGTGGGTAATGATTTTGTATCCCAAATAGCTTCTATGGTCCATGGTTCTCTTCCAAGAGCTTTATAGTTGAGCCCCTGAGGTTTTCCAGGTATAAGATCATGTTGTCTGCAAAAAGTGAGAGTTTGACCTCCTCTGTCCCAATTTGAATGCCTCTGATTGCCTTCTGTTGCCTGACTGCAATGGCTAGGATTTCTAACACTATTTTGAATAGCAGTGGTGACTGTGGGCATCCTTGTCTTGTTCCAGATCTGAGTGGAAATGCTTTCAGTTTACTTCATTCAATATGATATTGGCTGTGGGTTTGTTGTAAATGGCCTATGTCAGTTTAAGAAATGTCACAGCTAAGCCTATTTTTTAAAAAAGTATTCTTATGAAAAGATGCTGGATATTATCACAAGCATTTTTTCTACACCAATTGAGACAATCATATGGCCTTTGTTCTTGATTTTATTTATGTGGTACATTATATTTATGGATTTATGTATGTTGAACCAACCTTGCATCCCTGGAATAAAATCCACTTAATCATGGTTTATAACTTTTTTAATGTGTCATTGAATTCTGCTTACTAAGATAACCAAAACTCCACCATACCTATCAATTCTCTCAATAAATGTGAATGGCTTGAATTCTCCTCTAAAGAGGCACAAGGTTAGGGGAGCAGGGTTGGCACACCTTTGGCATGTGAGACATAACCACAAAAGGAACTCTACCTAACTAAATCAAGTATTTTGACCTGGTTGCTTATAACTCCACATTAACCTGAAAGAAATTTACTAAAAAATTTAAATAAATAAAATTGGCAGCACCCATAGCTCAGTGAGTAGGGCACAAGCCACATACAATGAGGCCGATAGGTTTGAACCCGGTCTGGGTCAGGTAAACAACAATGACAACTGCAACAAAAAAATATTCAGGTATTGTGGTAGGTGCCTATGGGCCCATCTTCTTGGGAGGCTAAGACATGAAAATTGCTTGGGCCCAAGAGTTTGAGGTTGCTGTAAGCTGTGATGCCATGGTACTCTGCTGAGGACGATGTAATGAGATTCTGTCTTAAAAAAAAAAAAAAGAGTTATATGATGGGGAAAAAAACAGAAGAATCACAGGATAGATGACTGGATTCAAAAGCTCAAACCAGATATCTGTTGCCCCCAAGAAATACACCTAACCTTAAAAGATAAAATGAGACTCAGGGTGAAAGGATGGAAAACAGTAATATAGACAAATGAAAAGCAGAAAAAAGCAGTTGTTACAATATTATTTGTAATACAGTTGGATTTAAACCAGCAAAATAAGGAAAGACAAAGATGTACACTACATACTTGTCAAGGGAAGCACACAACATGAAGATATTTCTCTTTTTTGTGTGTGCAAAAAAAAAAAAAAAATGTTTTTTTAATTTTTTTTTTAATTAAATCATAGCTATGTACAATGGTATGATCATGGGGCATCATACATTAGTTTCACAGACCAGTTGACACGTTTATATCACACTGGTTAACATAGCCTTCCTGGCAATTTCACAGTCATTGTGTTGAGA
>CAUYPK010039049.1:0-10384 GCA_963574355.1 Loris lydekkerianus | reverse complement strand
AAAATATTCTTTGTAATTTCTTCCATGTTCCATAAGTTATTTAGAAATGTGTGGCTCAATATAACAAAGACATCTGTACCAGAATGTTTATTGTAGCCCAATTCATAATTGCTAAGACATGGAAGAAGCCCAAGTGCCCATCCACCCATGAATGGACTAGCAATTGTGGTACATGTATACCATGGAATATTATGCAGCCTTAAAGAAAGATGGAGACTTTACCTCTTTCATGTTTACATGGATGGAGCTGGAACATATTCTTCTTAGCAAAGTTTCCCAGGAATGGAAGAAAAAGTATCCAATGTACTCAGCCCCACTATGAAGCTAAATTATAGCTTTCACATGAAGGCTATAACCCAACTATAGCACAAGACTATGGGGAAAGGGCCAAGGAAGGGGAAGGGAGGGGGGAGGTTTTGGTGGAGGGAGGATAATGGGTGGGGCCTCATCTATGGTGCATCTTAGAATGGGTACAGGCGATTGCACTAATGTACACAGCTATGATTTAACAATAAAAAAAAAAAGAAAAGAAAAAAATTAAAAAAATAAAATATGAGGAAAAAAAAGAAATGTGTGGCTTACTATTTGAAATATTTGGCACTACGTATATATTTTGCAGCTAAGTTCTAGTTCAATTCCATTATAATCAGAGAACATATTCTGTATGATTCCAGCCCTTTGAAATATATTGTGACTCCTTTTGCAGTTCAGCGTATGGTACCTCATGGTGAATGTTTCATGTCACTCCAAAGACTGTGTTCTGCTGGGTGGGATTTCCTAAAAATGACAATCGGCCAAGTTGATTAATGGTGTTGTTCAAATCTTCCACAGCCTTACTAATTTTTCTATCAAGCATTGCATTTAAAAAATCAGTTATTGGGAGGGTTATGTTTTAAATGCTCGGCTGTGATTGTGGATTTGACTATTTCTCATTTTAGTTCTGTCAGATTTAGCTGCGAATATCTTGAAACTCTGTTATTAGAGAAATTCACCTTTAGGATTTTTATATCTTGATGAATTCACCTCTTTGTCACTATGACAAGGGTCTCTCTATTACAGATAATACTCCAGGTTTTTTTTTTTTTTTTTGAGAGATATTTGCCTAATGTATCTTTCTGCATCATTTTACTTTCAACTTATCTGTGTTCTTAAAGGACTGTCAAAGTGTGACTCTTGTAAACAGCATGTAGTTGGGTCCTGATTTTGCTTATCTAGCTTGATAATTAATGCCTTTTACATGAAATGTTTAGTTCACTTATGTCCAATGTCATTACTGAGAGGGCTGGGTTTAAGTGTAGCAGGTTGTTATGTTTTTACGATTTGCCCTTTCTGTTTCTGTTCTTCTGTTCCTCTTTCTCTTTCTTCTTTGGATTAGTTATTTCTTAGTATTTTGTTTTATTTCCTCTACAGGCTTTTTGGGTTGCACCTCTTTGTGTAAATTTTTTCTGAGGTCGCTTTAGATTAGGGTGTACGTGACAACCTAGCCCATGGAGTTCATTCTCTATGAAAGGGCCCCACGGGCAACAAAACTCAATGCCACTTTGGATAGCTTTCCCAGGATACTAACATTAAAAAAAAATCAATCTCAAAAGGCTTTGCTCATCCTCGAGGGTGTGTGATTGATAGTCAAGTTTGGGGATATCTAAAGAGTCACAGCTTGTATGAGGCTGTGATGCAGAAAAGGTGGTCTCAGCAGGGAGGTGAGTTACCCCTTCCTGTGGTGGGCATCTGCCTCGCCAGTATAAATAATTTTTTTGCCCACTATGTAGGTTTAACTTATGATTTACAAACAAGTGACTTAGTGTAAGCCATTTAGGCTGTTAGTAACAGAAAGTCGTTTGAGCTATTAAAGCAAGATAAGGTGAGTTTTAAAAATTAGGTAACAAGACCTATAGAGGTGGAATTTGAGCTGCTCTTGACAAGTGTCTGTGACCAGGAAATATGTAAGCTAGTCTGGGAAAAGTCTGAGACTAAAGACCTCTGTATTGCTTTGCTCTGGGGACCCATCGATCTTATCTCAATCTCTCTGCAGGTTGGCCTTAAATTTCCATCCATTCACCCATTCATCTTTCTATGAGAGAACTTCAAAAAGTTCCTGGAAAATGCATATTTTGAAAAATCTATCCATAGATTTCAAAATTTTTTCACCGAAATGAACTTGAACTAACTTGTTTTAACGTGTCTGAGCAGGATCTAGTTTGAGGCGCTAAGAAGGATAAGACATCAGTTTGAAAGGGCCCCTGTCCCAGCAGCAGAAACTCTGCTAAAACTGAAGCAAGAACAAGCATCAAATTTACAGTGGCGCTCAGTTGGAAGAATGGTGAAAAATTGGTCGTTTATGTAACGTTTAGGAGGAAAATGCTCCCCCCAAACGCAGCAGTTTACAAATGGGTGACTCACTTTAGGATGGCACATGGCCATGCTGAAGGTGAAGCTTGCAGTAGCAGGGAATCCACAGTGGTTTTGCAGGGAAAAATTGATCTTGTTCATGCCCTAATTGGAGAGGACTGAAAATTAACAACAGCCAACATCAGAGACATCTCAGCTGGTTCAGCTTATACAGTCCTGACTAGAAAATTAAAGTTGAGCAAAATTTCTACCTGATGGGCGTGATCTATTTCTCCATATCCTCATCAGATCAGAGCAGACAGGAGTAAAGCTTTCCATGGAAATTTTGAACACATGAGATCAAGATCCTGAAGCATTTCTTTAAAAACTGTAACAGGAGACGGAACTTGGCTTTGCCAGTACGATCCTGAAGACAAAGTACAATCAAAGCAACGGCTACCAGGAGGTGGACATGGTCTGGGCAAAGCAAAAATGGCCGGTCAAGAGCAGAAGTCACAGAAGCCGTGTTTTTTGATGCGCAAGGGGTTTGCTTATTGGTTTTCTGGGGGATCAAAGAACAATAACATCTGATTATCATGAGAGTGTTTTGAGAAAGTTATCCAAAGTGGATAGCAAAAAGTAGCCTGGGACAATTCACCAGAGTCCTTCTCCACCACAACAATGTCCCTGCTCATCCCTCTCATCAAACAAGGGTATTTTTGTGAGTTTTGATAGGAAGTCAATAGGCATCTACCTCACGGGCCTAATTTGGCTCCTTCTGATTTCTTCTTGTTTCCTAAAACATCTTTAGAGGGCACCTATTTTTCTTCAGTTAATATGTAAAGGAGGCTGCATGGACAAGATTAAATGCCCAGGACCCTCAGTTCTTTAGAGATGGATAAATGGCTGGTATCATCATTTACAAAAGTGTCTTGACCTTGCTGGAGCTTATGTCAAGAAACAAAGTTTAAATATTTCATTTTTGTCTTTTAACTCATTCCACTTTTCCATGAACTTTTTGAAGTCCTCACTTATCTATCACTGATCTATCGTCTATCATCCATCTTTCTCTCCAGACTTAATTACACGTACTTGACAAGCACAGAGTCAAATTTGGCCACCCAACAGTTCACAGATTTCTATCTCCTCTGTAGTCACTCTAACACAGGGCTGGATCGACCCCCTCAGTCCCAATTCCAAGTGCTCTCAGAAGACACACCAGGTGGCCTATTTCAAATCATGTCTCTGCCCTTGGTCTAGCAATCTGTACGAAAAGTGGACTCTTTATGGAAAAAAAAGTGTCCAATGTACTCAGCCCTACTATGAAACTAATTTATGGCTTTCACATGAAAGCTATAACCCAGTTATAACCTAAGAATAGGGGAAAGGGGGAAAAGGATGGGAGGGAGGAGGGAGGTAGGCAGAGGGAGGGTGATTGGTGGGATTACACCTGCAGTGCATCTTACAAGGATACATGTGAAACTTAGTAAATGTAGAATATAAATGTCTTAACACAATAACTAAGAAAATGCCAGGAAGGCTATGTTAACCAGTATGATGAAAATGTGTCAAACAGTCTATAAAACCAGTGTATGGTGCCCCATGATCACATTAATGTACACGGCTATGATTTAATAATAAATAAATAATAACAAAAAAAAAGAAGTGGACTCTTACAGAACAAATGAGACGTGGAAGCCCCACACTGTGGGTGAGGGGTGGACAGACACTTGACAATAGATCTTTGACAGAACACAACTTTTAAGAAAATGTTTAAATAATAACTGTGTATAATTTACATACCATAAAAATTGCCCCTTCAGCATGTAAAATTCAGAGTTATGCAACTATCACCGCTCTCTAGCTTTGGAGAACTGTCATCACCTCTAAAGAAGCACAGCATTAGCAGTAACTTCCCAGTCCTCTTCCCTTCCCAAGATCTGTGCAACCACTGATGGACTTTCCTCTGGTCCGGATTTGCCTAGTCTACGTACCTAACATAAATGGAATCATGTGGTATGTGATCTCCTATCTGGCTTCTTTCATTTAGCATGATGTTGTCAAGATTCATTCATGTTGCAGCACGTGGTGGTCCTTCATTCCTTTTTTGTTATTGAATAATACTCCATTGTGTGGATATACCACAACTTCTTTATCCACGTGTTGGGGGAATAGACATTTATGCTGTTTCCACTTTTTGGCTATTGGGAACATTCATGTAGTAGTTTTTGTGTGAACATAGGTTTCCAGTTCTCTTGGGTAGATGCCTAGGAGTGGAATTACTGAGTCCTATGTCTATGTAACTCTATGTCTCCCCTTTTGAGGACTGCCGGACTGTTTTCCCAAGTGGCCGTTCCACTTCCCATTCCTGCCAACAACACATGAGGACTCTAGTTTCTCCATATCCTCATCAGCATTTGCTATTATCTGACTCTTTGATTCTAACCACCCTAATGGGTATGAAGTGATATCTCACTGCTGTTTGGATTTTCATTTGCCTAATAAATAATGATATTGAGCACGTTCTTATGTGCTTCTTAGGCATTTATGTATTTTCTTTGGAAAAAGTCTAATCAAATCCTTTGTTTGTTTTTAAAATTGGATACTTGTCTCTTGATTATTGAGTTCTTTGCGTATGTGGGGAATAAATCTCTTCCAAATACGTGATTGGCAAATATTTTCTCCCCATCTGTGGTATTTTGTTTTACCTTTTTGATAGCGTTCTTTCAAGCACAACCTTTGTAAATTATCATCAAGTTTAATTTATTATTTTTTCTTGTGTTACTTGTGCTTTTAGTGCTAGGACTATTGCCTAGTAACTAGGAAACTATTGCTTAACTCAAGGACGTAAGACTTACTTTTAGGTTTTATTCTAAGAGTTTTGCAGTTTTAGCTCTGGTATTTAGGTTCATATTACAGTTGGGGTTAATTTTTGTATATAGTCCAAGGTACCATTGTACATAGTACATGAGGTGGGGGGTCCTACTTCATTCTTTTCCATGTGTATGTTCCATTGTTCTAGTACCATTTGTCAAAAAGATTATTCTTTCCCCACCAAAAATCCATTTATCATGAGATTCTAGAATCTCAATTCTTGTACATACATCTATCTATCCATATTCTTGATTACTGTAGCTTTACACTATGTTTTGAAACTGGGAAATGAGGTATGAGGTATGAGTCCTCTAACTTTTTTCTTTTTCAAAATTGTTTTAGCCATTCTGGATTCCTTGCGTTCCTATATGAATTTTAGGATTGCCTTAACAGTTTCTGCAAAATAGCAGCCGGGATCGTCATCCTGATTTTCATCTCAGAAGTGGGTCCTCAGTGTAGTATGGAGACGTTTGCTCTGTCTGCCTCCTTAAGATACAGTAGCAGCTGGAATTTCATCCCGAGTTTGCGGACCAGTTAGAGGAGCACTGCCATGAGGACGTTATCGCTTCAACACGTGAGCATGGGCTGTCTTCCATTCCTTTAGATCTTCTTCAATTCCTTTCAATAATCTTTTGTCATTTTCAGTGTTCAACTGTGACACTTCTTTTGATATATATATACATCTGTAAATATTTTATTCTTTGTGATGCTATTTTAAATACAGTTGTTTCCTTGACTTTATTTTGGTATCATATTTTCATTGCCAGTGTATAGAAAAATTATTGATTTTTGTATGTTGATCATATATCCCACAGCCTTGCTGAAGTAATTACTAGGGTTTTTTGGGGGGTGGGGGGTAGTTTTATTTTGTTTTGTTTTTGGATACAGGGTCTCACTCTGTTGCCCAGGCCAAAGTGCAGTGGCATCATCATAGCTCATAGCAATCTCAAACTCCTGGGCTCAAGTGATTCTCTTGCTACAGCCTCCCAAGTAGTTGGCACTACAGGCACCTGCCACCACACCCAGCTAAAGATTTTCTATTTTTAGTGGAAACAGGTCTCACTATTGCCCAGGTTTGTCTCAAACTCCTGGCCTCCAGTAATCCTCCCACCTCAGCCAAATCGTGTGAGCCACTGTGCCCAGCTTAATTCTTAGTTCTAACAGTGTTTTGGGGGTGGGGCGTGGATTCCTTAGGGTTTTTTGGTTCAGTTGCAGTCTGTGATTAGATAATAGTTTCACTTCTCCCTTCCCAATCTGCTTTCATTTCTTTTTCTTGTCTAACCTTCCCAAGTAAACTTTTTAGTAGATTCGTGACACACGTAAAGCACACGCAGGTGGCCCACAGACTGAGCATGTCAGCGGGGCCAGCGTCCCGGCAGGCCTCCCTCCTCCCTGTGCAGTCCCGCCCCAACCCAAGGGCAGCCACTCCCAAGGGTAACCACTATCTTGACAGACCCAGCTCCTGAAGCTCTCCGCCAACCCGGAGAAGGAGAGGGCCAGGAAATCCAGGAGGAGCAACTTGGAATCCCTGTTCATCTCACAAGTGGGTCCTCAGTGTAGTATGGAGACGTTGACTCTGTCTATCTCCTTAAGATACAATGACCAGCCGACATGTGGGGGCCTGAGAACCTCAGATTAGACTCCAAACCCTTGCGCCCCAGATGGACAAGCCAAAGTGAGTGTCACTGGGACCAGGGGAAGTTGCCCATGGATGATCCGTGGCCTGTGCTGTTCCACGCCCCTTCCAGCACCTGGGCCTGTGCCTGGCACAGAGCAGCCCTTCCATCCAGGTCTGTAACCCGGGCAGATACAGCAAAGGTGTGGCACCAAGGGACCCAGGGACAGTGTGAAGTGGAACAGCTGATCCTGGAGGGGTTCACATGGCTCCTGCAGTGGGCACAAGGATGTGCCCACCCAGACTCCCTTCAGGGCAGGACTTGCTGTCCCCTGCAGGGAGTGTGGTCAGCAGACCCCTCCAGCACCAGTGATCCGTCCCCGCTGCAGAGATTTTCCTCCTCTAGAAGCTCCTCCCTGGGGGAGCCACACACGGTGATGGAGAGAGCCAGGGAATAAACCACACGAGGCATTTATTTCATTATAGTCACACAGTAAATATATTACTGTTACTTAGAATTAAAGTGAGTATGGTGACAGGGATAACATTTTTGAAATATCCACCACAGAATTTCCCCTTGTTGATCATCCAGTTGCTTTTCCTGCAACTTTTCCAGCTCTCCCAACCCTGGGAAAGCAGGGCAGAAAGTTGCCAGAGAAGAGCGTCTCCCTTTTCAGAGGGAGAAGTCTTTCCCCGGGTCAGATAAGATGCTGATAAATTGTTTGGAGAGGTCAGAGAAGAGAATGTTCTGGAAAGATTTTCATATGCTCTCATTCCCACCCACCGCCTCCCCGTTGGAAGCACGAGGGGATTTTTCTGAGGACTTGATTGGGCTCCTGGAGGAGAGCCAGGGACTGGGAGACCAGTGCCCAGGAGCTCTTCATCTCTGGTTCCCGTGCTCAGCCTCCAGCTGTGTGAGAGTCACCTGGTTAAGTGTTTCTGTTGTAGCTTCGGATCTCTGTAAGCTGTGAGTCTCTGAACCCCTCTTTCTGTCTCCTAAGTTTTGAGGGCAGTGGTCTACCCTCCAATTTTCCAGTGATCTGAGGAGTTGTGGAGTTTAGTTTGTTGAGCTTTTTTCTTGTTACGGAGAGTGACAACTCCCACACTATCTACCTGCTGGAGCAGAACGTAGCAGTCTCCTGAATGCATGTTTAAATCGAGGTGTAATGTATTTTATTGTCAGTTACTTAAAGCCTTTTGATCAAGGGCACAAGTTATCTCCTGCATAACCCAGCCACACAATTACCTCAACTGCCCAATCTGCGTGTGGAGCCCCATGGCTGGAGGTCAGCTTTAGAGCTGGGCCAGCATGTCCTCTCAGCTCAGACCAGTAAATGAGATGTGAGTGTCCGGGGCAGCCCCGGCTGGGGAAGCAAGAATGGGGTAATGCGGCAAATTGCCCCTTTGCTTTCCATCTCACCTTGCGCTTTCACGTGGCCCCGGTGTGAGTATGGGCTCAGAATCTAGGCCACCTGAGCTCAGCTCTGCTGACATCTGCCAGCTCTGTAACCTAAAGGGAGAAAATAACCTCCCTGTGACTCAGTTTCTTCACTTGTAAAACAGAGGTAGAGACAGTGCTTACTAGTTGAGTTACTGTGAGGGTTAAATGAATTAACACGAGCAAAAACACATGGAATGGAGCTTGGCAAATAAGGTCACCTGCTTTACTGTCCTCTCTTGATCTGTGTAGCTGGCGCTGTTCCCCATCCCCGCAGCCCCAGATGCCCTGAGTTTGTCTGAGTTCGCCTGCAGCCTGGCTAGCCCACCTTCGCCACGCTCTGCTCTCATACAGCTGGTGGCAGCTCTGTCCTGAGTCTGGACAGGGCGGGGCAGCCCGAAGGTGCCAGGGCCTTGGTATCCACTGCAGGTTTCAACCAGGAGCAGCCAGGCCTGGGGTGAAGACTCCAGCTGCCTCAGTGGGGCAGTTCCGGGGAGCCTTCCTCTGAGGGCACCTGCTTCACCTGCCCCATTCTCTCAATTCCCTCCCTCTCTCCTCTCCCCTCCCAACTCCTCCCCCTGGAATTACACCCCTAATTAATCACCTGTCACCTTGCACTGCCTCAGGGCCAGTTTATCAGTGGTAATTTCTGTCTGCACAAAATCCTCTCTGCTTTGTCTCCAGGGCCCCCATCCTATGTGCACACCTGTGATGCCCCATCCAGATGGTCATGGTGCCCTTCATTCAAGGAAGAGGTGACACCCAGGAGACCCAGCCCTCTACACCTGTGCTTGCTGCTCACAGGTGGTGGGAAGAAAGGAACAGCAGAACTGCTGAGGCTGGGAGCAACGGCAGCCCATGTCTGGGGCACCCGGAGAGATCCGCGGGTGGCTCCTTGATTTAGGGGCATGCGGGCACCTGTGGACCATGTGTGTTTCAACAGGCATGCACAGTTCGCTGAGAAACTTAATAAGGTCCATTCTGCTGCCTGAATCACGGATGAATTGTACATCGTCTATGTACAAACAAAATTATTTCCATTCCCACCCCAAATAAAGGGAAGAGAAACGTGATTTCTAATTTGCAGGGCCTTAGGACTGGAAGATTTGCCCAAAAGAACCTCTGGAGACACTTCCTGATTCACAGGGGGCTCAGAATGATGCATCTTGTTGAAGGTTAATCAAAGTTGACACTTTTGCCCCTAAAGCGTGTGACAGACTCAGCCAGCAAGTTTCATCCAAAAAAAAAAAAAAAAAAAAAAATCTTTGATCTAGTGAGAGTCTATCTTGGTTAATGGTGAGAGGTGTGGGTCCAGTTTTAGTCTTCTACAGGTTGCCAGCCAGTTCACCCAGCACCATTTGTTAAATAGGGAATCTTTTCCCCATTGAATGTTTTTAATTGGCTTGTCAAAGATCAAATAATGGTAAGTAGGTGGATTCATTTCTTGGTTCTCTATTCTGTTCCGGACATCTACTTCTCTGCTTTGGTGCCAGTATCATGCTGTTTTGATCACTATCGATTTGTAGTAAAGTCTCAGGTCTGGTAGCGTGATTCCTCCTGCTTTGTTTTTATTTTTGAGTAATGTCTTGGCTATTTGAGGTTTTTTCTGATTCCATATAAAATGAAGTATTGTTTTTTCAAGATCTGTAAAGTATGACAATGGAGCTTTAATGGGGATTGCGTTGAAAGAAGACAGGTGCGTGGCCTTCAGACATATGAAAAAATGCTCATCTTTAATCATCAGAGAAATGCAAATCAAAACTACCTTGAGATACCATCTAACTCCAGTAAGATTAGCCCATATCACAAAATCCCAAGACCAGAGATGTTGGCGTGGATGTGGAGAAAAGGGAACATTTCTACACTGCTGGTGGGAATGTAAATTAATACATTCCTTTTGGAAAGATATATGGAGAACACTTAGAGATCTAAAAATAGACCTGCCATTCAATCCTGTAATTCCTCTACTGGGCATTTACCCAGAAGACTAAAAATCAAAACATAATAAAGATATTTGTACCAGAATGTTTATTGCAGCCCTATTCACAATTGCTAAGTCATGGAAAAAGCCCAAATTCCCATCTATCCATGAATGGATTAATAAATTGTGGTATATGTACACCATGGAA
>CAUYPK010039048.1:0-10030 GCA_963574355.1 Loris lydekkerianus | reverse complement strand
TTCCTTAGTGCTCTACCTCCGCCTCAGTGCTCCCACTGTCCTTTCCTTAGTGCTCTCCCTTGGGCCTCAGTCCTCTCACTGTCCTTTCCTTAGTGCTCTTTCTTGGCCTCAGTCCTCCCACTGTCCTTTCCTTAGTGCTCTCCCTTGGCCTCAGTCCTCCCACTGTCCTTTCCTTAGTGCTCTCCCTTGGGCCTCAGTCCTCTCACTGTCCTTTCCTTAGTGCTCTCCCTGGGCCTCAGTCCTCTCACTGTCCTTTCCTTAGTGCTCTCCCCTGGGCCTCAGTCCTCTCCCTGTCCTTTCCTTAGTGCTCTCCCTTGGGGATCTCTTGACTCTGGCACTGAGTTCTCCTACACTTCCTACTTGGGATTTCTTTTCACCATCCTGCTGGAAAATTTTGTTCTTTCTCATGTCTTTCCTCTTTCTTGGATGCCATCAAATGTCTGAGATATCCTTCACCTCTGTCCACTTTGGAGTGATAGGCTCTGAAGGCCTCCTGGGTGGTCTGGACATGTGAGCGAGCAGTGGCTGGTGTGATAATTTAGCAGGGCCCCATTTTCTCTTTCTCTGTTTACTCACTTGTTTTAACTGACTATATTTTGAAGTTGGTTCCAGGAAAGGGAAATTTATTTCTTAGAAAGTGTGCATAGGAAAAAAATATTGAGACCTTTATTAGAATCTAGAAATCACTTTCAGAATTTTGGAGATTAGTATATTCTGATTTCTGAACAATTTGTGTATAACCTCCTCACCTCCTGGTAGTTTCAGATGTTTTCCTCTGTAGGGTTCTGAGATTTCATATTATGTGAAGTCCACCCCTCCTCCCCCATTTTTTGTGTTGGGCATTTGATGGGCCTTTATGTTTGAGCCCATATATTTGATCTCCTGGGCTGAGGGATTCTTCCATTTTCTTATTGATTCTTGCTTGTTTTTCATCTATTTGTGTTTTTTTTTTGTTCTGTATTTTGGGAGATTTGTTTCCAACTCTTTTATTAGATATTTATCTTCCAACCTCTCTACTTCAGTTATAAATTTATTCTGTCATATTGTTAATATCAAATTATTTATTTTTATTCTTTCGGTTTTATTTTTCACAGTCTGTTATTCCTGTGTCATGGCTGGTTGGTATATGTTCCCTTTTCGGTCTAAAGATACCAGTTGTGGATTTCTAGAAGTTTCTTTATTTTTCTGGATTGTTTCTGATTTTCTTGATTTTTTTGGTGTCTGTCCTTCATGTTGCAGATTTTCATCTGTAAATGAAATTTTCATCTTCACATTTCAGAAGGAGGGTCTAAAAGCTGATTGGAAACTTTAGATACATGGTTGGTGGCTTGTTGGGGTAATGTGAGACTTAGCAGGGATCCTCCGGTTTTATTAGATAAGCCCCTAAATATTAGTATCTGTTATTTCCCCCAATTTCTTTCTCTAAAGAAGAATCATCCAGCATCTCATATGGGCTCAGATGTCTGGATTCCTGGGTAATACTCTTACTTCTGGGTTTTGCTCTTACATTATGTTTGCCTAGAATTGTCTTCTGGGTATCCCATAAGGCGTGTCCTCAGACTCCTCAGTTTCTTAGTAAGGCTTTCCTCAGCCTCTCAATCTGAAAATTTCCCCCAAACCTTGATGCAAACACACACACACACACACACACACACACACACACAATCCTTTTTCTCTGCTTAATATTTTTCCTTAATGTCATCTTACATAATATATATTTTAGTTATAATTAGGTATATTTTTCATTAACTTTCTTTCTCTAGAAAGGCATGTTGGACAAGGGCAGATATTTTTTGACTGTTTTATTGACTGCTTCATCCCCAGAATCTAGAATGATGCTTGTTTCATGGTAGTCAATAAAATTTGCTGATGAAGCATAAAATTAATATGCATTAGATTATGACCAGATTTGAAAATCTGTTATTGGTGATTTATCTTCTTACTTTTATGATTAGAAACTTCTTTTGCACCTATCCATTTATCTGTGTTTTCTTTTGGTTATTTTACGATTTCATCATTTATACTTCACTTTTTGGAACTTTGACACAGGGTAAAAAATACCCTGTTTTGCTTCTCTTTTCTTCCTTTATTCCTCTCTTCTTTTCTTCCTTGCTTTCTCTTTTCTTTTTATGAGTAAACTAATTTTTCCATAAACTTTTTGAAAAATAATCTCTCTCTTTCCTAAAGGGTCTGGGGATAAATATACTTTAATGTAATTTTATCTTTAGGAAGTTCATGGTCACTTTTTAGCCTTTAAGATTACTTTGTGTAGAGATCCACTTAGAAGCTCTATTTCATGATTCTCTAACAGGTTAGAAAAAAGGAATTAAAGGGCGGAGCCTGTGGCTCAAAGGAGTAGGGCGCTGGCCCCACATGCCCCGGAGGTGGTGGGTTCAAACCCAACCCTGGCCATAAACTGCAAAAAAAAAAAAAGAAAGGACATAAAAATAACAAGTGTGCTTCCTTGTGGTGCTCTCCAGTTTTACCACTGATTTCTTCCAGGACGTCCCATATCGCTTGAGAATGTCAACATTCAAAATATAATGATTCAGCTAATTTTAAAAATATGATGATTAACTTTTATATTAGGAAATTAATTCTGTGGTTCAACTTCTAAGGTAAACACTTTTTTCTCTTGAAAACCCTAAATGTAGTTATAACCTTATGGAGTGTCATGAGACCAATGATGCTGGGTGAGCAGGGGTTGTGGGTTTGTTAGTGAGAATGGACACTACTTGCTGTTTGTTCCTACACTTTCTTCTTGTTTTTCTCCCTTTAAGGTTCATAATAGTCCTAAATGCCTTGGTTCGGTGTATTCCTGCCATCGGTCAATCAGCTTGTTCTTTTCAAACCAGGAGGAAATTCGGATTTATGGTCATGAAATAAAAAAGAATGGAATCAGGTAGGACATGATGAATGATATAATGAAAATAACACTGCAGATTAATAGAATTTCCAAACATCACACTGGGAGTGAATTGTGGAGTGTAGGCAGAGTTTTTTTCCTCAGTAATATCCTGAAAGTTATCTTGCGCAGATATCAAAACTTTGGTAGACTCTGAGGTCAACTAGGTGATCAGTAATATAACCAATTTAACCTTTCTAGTGCTTGTGCAGAATACAAATATGTTTATGTGGGTGGAGATAAGAATGTCATTTTTTTCCCCTGAGAGATTTGAGAGATATCTTCATAGCTCAACTCCGTTTATTTTGCTTTCTTTCTTAAATCTTTTCTTTAAAACAGGAACTTTAAGTATCTATTTTATTTTATGTTAAAAAGGATTCTGGAAGTGGGTTCCAAGGTTCCGTGAATGAGGTTTGGGTGTCACTAGAGATTTTCCATTGACGTTTCAACTGTTGCAGAACCGGTAAATGCCTGTTGTTGGCTAGGTCAGAAAGGAGCCCGCTTCTGGCTTCCTACCTGCCAAGAATATGACCTGAGAGTTTTGGGAAAGGCAATGTTTATATATCTGGTGGTAGGTTTTATGCATTTTGTGGAGTAATCTGCCCTTCAATCTAAATAATTATACAGATACCCAAGTTTAAATGTTTCCTGGCTGACTTTACCAGAAGTTAACTGTGGGCTGGAACAATTCTATCCATCATTCAGAATTCATTAGCAAGTCTTTAACCCATGGGGATTCTTTCCCACATAATGGCCTTATCAACCCATTTGCATTTTTTCAGTTTAGATTCCCCCAGAAGCAGAAGCAGCAGAAGGGCGACCAGGGGAGCTTTGCCACAGTCGGGCAACCCAGAGCAGCTCCCCCACCTCTCTGGGGCTTATTTTCTTAATTATTAATAGTTGGCAATTGAATAGGGAGATAATGCATTTAGACATGTATTTCCTAGAGCTGAATTTAACCAGGGATTTAGGATGATCTTTATGGAGTTTTTGGTAATACAATGGACACTCTCAAACTATTAGGGCTTATAAAACAGAGATGCCCTTCACATTGCTTTTCAAACATATTAATCCTTTATTAAATCAAAAACATAATATTTAATGTAACCCAGAGAAAGGACTTCTATGAGAATTTGCATCTGTATGATAGAAAAAGGGTGATTTTCTCAATATTCAGTAATGTTTATACTAACGCTGTTGTTGGCTGAGGGCCTCACTGACAGCAAGTGAGGAGGAATATTTGCCAAAGTGAAGTCAAACATGTGTGCCTCTGTGTGTCAAGCTTTCCCCCTCTAGGTTTCAGTTCTCTCACCTGGGAAACAGGAATTTTGGTGCGAATGAATTCCTGAATGCTTTTCAGCATTAATCTGTGCATTCATTTTAATTTACATTTTGATGTTTTCTGCCTAGGTTGCACGAAGTTTTCCTATGACTTTTTACAGTTTATCTAGTTTTAACTGTTATGCTCTATCTCCAATAGCGTCCTTCTGTTATAAACTTCAGGATAATCACAGTTATCTTTGTTTTTAAAAATTATGTATTTAATTGAATTTACTGTGAAGGAGACTAAATAACCAAAAAACAAATGACCAACCTTACTCCCCAAAGCCCCCCGCAAGAGATTATCTATCCTTCCACGGAATTAGCATTCCTTTACTACAAAGTGTACTTACACACTTGGCACACTTTTTTTCAATTATAGTTTTCATAAAATCACAAACTCAAAATGAATACTATTCCATAAATTCCTCATATTTATAATTTTTCATTAAAATACATTATGGCACTAATTAGCTAGAGTCTTAGAATTATCTGTGCAAATGGTTACAGATATTTTGAATTATTTCTTTGGGGATTATCCCTTTATTAACTAGGATGTTTAGCTTGATAGTTTTTGTTTCATGTAGCCATGCTGCTGTTCCTGGAAGGGAACTCACTAATTGGAATTTTTTGAGAGAAATGTATGAACATGCCTATTAACCACCTCTCTTACTCTGATTATGGTTTATAAATTTATTTGGTATGACTACCTTAATAGAAATGAGGTTTTCTTCAATTCTCTTCATTATTAGTACCTCCTTTTTCCTGCAGTACTCACGGATGGAAAGTAATCGGCATTCCTTCGGAAGTGTCCTGGGTAACTGTGTTTTTACAATGTCCAGTGTTAACTCTTCATCAGTTCCCATATGTCCCCCACGTCCGCACCTGCATATACTTGTGAAAAATGGAAAAATTAGTCCAAGGCCCTTACTTAAATAGTCCAATTATATCCAATTAAAAATTATGAATATCCTGCTATCCAATCCTATAAACAAAGTGTATTATTCTTAATAATGTCTGTTACATCATTAAAATGTAAATTTTGATTAGTTATCCTTGTATATTTTTGTTTTAGAAAACAACGACTTATGCCAAAGTAGTATTTGGAGATAGAAACTCCTATTTCCTTATAGCCATATTTAAGATAAAATAAAAATAAAATAAAATCAGAGATTAAGCAATATGCCTATGTATTTTGACCAATGTTTGCCCTTCCTTTAAAATGGTTGAGCAGCATTTTTAGATTATCCTTAACTCTCTAGATGAAACATAAAGACATTGAATGCCTAATTATCCTAAATAGGCAAGGTTATTTTTCAGATTAAAAAAAAAAAATCACTGATATTTAACAGCTATATTTTTTTGGTTGGTTGAAAAAAGCATCTAACTGTAAGTATAAAATTTAAACCACGATGGGAAAAAGTTTCATTTTTTGTTGGATTTTTATTTCAATCTTGGAGTTTTAAGAAAAGGTTGAAATTTCCTATCGAAAGGTTGCTTTGGAAATCTCAATGCATAGTTCAATAATTTTGAGTAATAACCAATTACCCTTTTGGTTACCTTAGTCCCTTCAAGAAAAATTACATTAGCTCTACCTGATCCTTCATCATCATTCTTAGACTGCCTCTGTTCTATTTTTCAAGTTTAACATTACCTCAGACAATTGGACAGGTTTTCATTGAGAAACTAGCCGACTACATTCTGGTGAAAACAACCTTTGGGTTTTCATTGGCTTGGGATGGAATATCTGGAATTTACCTCAAACTGTCTGAGGACCATAAAGGGAAATCATGTGGCCTGTGTGGGAATTATAATGGAATTCAATCGGATGATTTCATGATTGAGCAAGGTAAGTGGAACAGAGGGAATGTGTGGGCACTTCCCAAGTCGTCTTCTTTTACTTATCAAGTAGTTTGTACCCAGAAGACTTGTCAGAGGTTGGGGAAAATTTATGGCGGTCTTTTGCCTCCTTTAGTGAAGATTGGATAGAAAAATATTTTTAGGTCATTCTTGGAAAGCATGAGCTGGCTTACATTTGCCAACTTAGCATGCTGCACTAGCTCACATGGAGAATATTAATGAGCATTGACTTTGTGTCAGGAGCTTGAGATGTATCTGTATCCATTGCTGTAGGAGCCTGGGACATATCAGTGAACTAAGAAAAGACCCTTGCTTTCCCGGAGTCTCTAATGATTCAAATTCATTTGAGTCAACATGTCTACTTTAGGACAAAAGCTAGTCTTGATGCAAACAAAATAAAAATAACTGACAAATAACAGTTTAATAACAAACTTAATAACTGAATGGGAAAGTTGACTAGTAACTTGGAAAGGTTTTATAGACCTGCCTGATCACCTACTAAATCTTAGTCATGAAACTAACCTCAGTGATTTATGAGAAATGGGTTCTATTTTGATTCATGTGCTACTGTACAGCGACAACAGGATAAAAGAATCACAAGCCATAATCATGACATAGGTTCACACATAAAGGTGCAGTAAAAAATAATACTGTTCTTAGTACCAGTGGACCTGGCTTGGAATCTTGTTCCAACTTTTACAAGTTCTGTAATTTGAGGCAACTCGTGTAATTGCTCTGATGCTGCCTCTTCAGCTGCAAAATCAGGATATAATAAATCTGAACCCATGAGTAGTCAGTAATAAGAATAACGTACCTTGACACTATTTATGACAGTAGTTAATATATAAGCATGATGCTATAAGTATATTACTCCCAATCTTCCTGTAAGGTGGATGGTATTTTCTTAATTTTACTCTGAGAATACAAGTGTTACATTGTGCTCAATGTAACACATCTTGTAAATAATACTGTCAGGGCTGGGTTACAAATCTCACTGACTCCTAAGCCCAGACAAGTGTGGGAGCTTTCTCTTTGCAACTGTAAAGTGCTACACAGCATTTTTTGTTTTATGTTATAAAATTAATAGAAATGAGTTTCTCAGATTTTGTGCTTCAAGGGACAGTGAAAAGACTACTAGGACTATCCTTGGAACTCAAATTCTGCTTGATCTCTTATTGAGCTTTTTAGATTTAATGATATATAGCAAGAGTATATACTTTACACTGTTGTAAGGCTTAAATAAGACAATCTGCGTAAAACAATGCAAGGGCCTAGCACATGGATGATACTCAGCACATTCCAGTTAATTTATAATCTCCAAAAATTCCTCAGTAAGCCTACAATGAAGCTGAAATTAAAAGTTTTGAAAGGTATTTTCATTGATTTAAGAAGCCCTTATTAAAATGCAAACGTTTTTGCCTAAGACAGGTAATGCATCATTAGGATTAGCTTACTGGCTCTTGAGAATCAATTTCCTCACTTGTGAAATGGGGTTAATACTAAGGACTCTGAGAGCTTCCCAGCCTGTGAATATGAAATGAGAAAACACAAGTGAACGTGTTGAAAGTCTGTGAGCAGAAAAAAATCTATGGTACTGGGAGGATCATGAAATGTATTTTACATCTAGTTGGGCATTTGGAACGACAGGGTCCACAAATTTAGAATTTTGAGACTATATTAAGAAGTAGGGCATTGGACACAAGCAGAACCAGTCAGATGATAATATTGATTTATTTTTCTTCTGTATGAAAGCTTCTTGAAGAAAGTAGTGCTCTGTCCATTTCACAGTGTTAGAGTTAGAAAAAACTGCTTTGGTTAACCTCCCAAATGTCCAGGGAGTGTGGTATGGTGGTCAGAGTAGAAAACATATCTGCTTTTGTTAGAGGCAGGGAGACTGAGATCTGAGTTAAGGACCAGAATGACTTTGATAACCCGGAACATAGAATAATCATTCACAGTGAGATAACTGGGGTCGCATACACAAATGCATTAGCAGATTAGAGGTGGGGGAAGACTGGCAGGATGCAATTGACCTGGATTATTGTTCAACAGGTGGAAGATGGTGAAATCTCTCTTTAGGCAGAGTGTAAGCCTGAGGGTGTACACCCTTTTGACTTCTCTGCACCATACTGGGAAAGAGTTGTCTTGGGCCACACATTCACTACACAAATACTAAAAAAAACGGAGGAGGAAAAAAATGTTCTGTGCATAATTTTTGTGATATATGCCACTACAGATAAGCAAAAAGGTCCTCACATAATTAACATGTGGCATGAAGGCTGTGGGCTGGACTCCTGGAAAACAAAGTGATTAGGAAAAAACAAAACCTAACTTACAATTTTTAGGACTGTGACAAGAAACTGCCCTTCTTTTTCTTCTATATTGTAATAATGCAAGAAAATGTCTATAGGCTGGGTACCGTGGCTCACACCGGAGGCTGAGGTGGGTGGATTGAGGAGTTCGAGACTAGCCTGAGCAAGAGCAAGACTCCATCTCTAAAAATAGCCAGGCCTTGTGGCAGGTGCCTGTAGAGGTTGCAGAGGGAAGAAGATCTCTAGAGCCCAAAGAGTTTGAGGTTGCTGTGAGCTATGACACCATGGCATCTATTTGGGCAACTGAGTGAGACTCTGTTGCAAAAAAAAAAAAAAAGAAAAAAAAAAAGTCTACAGATAAACTGTATTATCTTCAGCTTTAAGAAAGAAGCCCAGTGTTTTCCTGAAACTCAGCCTGTACTTTGCTGATTAGATGTATCTTTAGAGAGACTTAGATAGTTTGATTGAATGCCATTGAATGCATGATTTCTTAACAGTGATTAAAATTGTATTTCTCTCTGCATTCCTACTTGTCTTTCAAGAGTGACTTCACAAAGAAATGAGGCTTTTTTGAATGTCTGGGGACATAGGAAGAATTTAATTTGTTGTCTAGCTGAGAACTCTGTTCTCATAATTCATGTCTTCACCTAGCTATGCACCAACATCGATGTCCTGGTTTCCTCTCAGTTTTGCAGTATAATAATTAATAGTAGCTCCCTTTCACTCTCAAAAGTGTCCCAATATGGATAGTGAATTACTCTGCTTAGAGTGTATTTTATATGAAGTGTTTTCATTTTAATTTAGCAGGCTTCCACACCACCAACAGATATAAAGTCTCATAGTAATCAATGAGTAGGATTCTTTATTAATGCAATGTATTATAGTAAAAATAGCTGAAAACGTGCTTCAAAAGCTGCAATTTTTGTGAACTCTGTGGGATTTCCAAGCTTGTTTAGGAACATTAAGATTGTGCATAAATATTGAAATATACAGGCCTTTAGGACACAGTGCTTTTTAAAGCTTCTACAAAGTGATGATGTTTTGAAAAGAAACATGACTATAAATTTACTTAAAAAGGACGTAAGTTTTTCCATTTTTAAATAAATATATTCCGTCTAGGCCTATGCCTAGTGTAACATTTGCACTGACATCAGGAATAACAAAGTGGACCAGACAAATTCAAAAGCTCTAGGAGCCTAACAATCTATTTCAAACTCCCCTATATTTATTTATTCATTCATATATTTAGCAAATACATTTTTAGCACCAGCCGTATTACTACATTAAAATAAAAATACAACAACAGAACGGGTCAGACAAGCTCTCTCCCTTCACGAAGTTCATATTGTAATGGAAGACAAAAGAAATAAAGTGACAAAACAAATCAAAATGTAATTTTTGTGAGCAATAGCAGCCGTGAAAAAATAAACGTGGGTCCCGCACTAAGGCGTGATGGAACAATTGTGTTAGGTGTTAGTCTACCAGGGGTGGCGAATACGCGGCTAGAGCCGCATGCGGCTCCCGGCCAAAATGAATTTCGGCTCTTTGCCTCTTATCATTATTTTGTATACTGTGGCTCTTTGCCAAGTTTGGATTTTGTTATGCTGCTTCTGAGGAGGGACCTCTGAGGAGC
>CAUYPK010039047.1:0-41478 GCA_963574355.1 Loris lydekkerianus | reverse complement strand
AAAAAAGCCAACAATCCCATATATCAATGGGCAAGAGACATGAATAGAACCTTCTCTAAAGAAGACAGACGAATGGCTAACAAACATATGAAAAAATGTTCATCATCTCTATATATTAGAGAAATGCAAATCAAAACCACCCTCAGATACCATCTAACCACAGTGAGAATGGCCCACATCACAAAATCTCAAAACTGCAGATGCTGGCATGGATATGGAGAGAAGGGAACACTTTTACACTGCTGGGGGGACTGTAAACTAGTACAATCTTTCTGGAAGGAAGTATGGAGAAACCTCAAAGCACTCAAGCTAGACCTCCCATTTGATCCTGCAAACCCGTTACTGGGCATCTACCCAGAAGGAAAAAAAAATTTTATTATAAGGACTCTTGTACTAGACTGTTTATTGCAGCTCAATTTACAATCACCAAAATGTGGAAACAGCCTAAATGCCCATGAACCCAGGAATGAATTAACAAGCTGTGGTATATGTATACCATGGAATAATATTAAGCTATTTAAAAAAAAATGGCGACTTTACCTCCTTCATATTAACATGGATGGAAGTATAAGACCTTATTCTTTTTTTTTTTTTTTTTTTTTTGTAGAGACAGTTTCACTTTGTCACCCTGGGTGCCGTGGCATCACAGCTCATAGCAACCTCCAGTTCCTGGGCTTAGGCGATTCTCTTGCCTCAGCCTCCCAAGTAGCTAGGACTACAGGCACGCACCACAAGGATGGGCTATGTTTTTGTTGCAGTTCAGCCAGGGCTGGGTTTGAACCTGCCACTCTTGGTATATGGGGCCAGCACCCTACTCACTGAGCTACAGGAGCTGCCCAGAAGACATTATTCTTAGTAAAGCATCACAAGAATGGAGAAGCATGAATCCTATGTACTCAATTTTGATATGAGGACAATTAACGACAATTAAGGTTATGGGGGGGGGAGGAAAAGCAGAGAAAGGAAAGGAGGGAGGGGGGTGGGGCCTTGGTGTGTGCCACACCTTCTGGGGGCAAGACATGATTGCAAGAGGGACTTTATCTAACAAATGCAATCAGTGTAACCTGGCTTATTGTACCCTCAATGAATCCCCAACAATACAAATAAATAAATAAATAAAAGAAAGTACCTAATAGAGTGTCTGTCTGTCATTGGACAATGTAAATTCTTGGTAAGGCCTTGATTGAAGCAATAGTAGCAATCATATATACATACATATAAAATTATATATATAATTATACCAAATATATATGTAAGCTTATATATAATTACATATAGATAGTTATATATAATTGTATGTATAAAATTAGAGGCAAAGATAAGCCATGTATTACACTAGGCACATTACATTAATTATCTCATTTAACTTTCATCAGTTATGATGATATAATAAAAGTGCAAACTCCTGTCAGCGAATGTTGGTCAACTGGTAGTTAAAAAGAGTTACTTTGCAAATTCTCTTTTAAGTAACAAAATCTTTATCTGGTATTCTACAGTCTATTATTAACTAAAGAGGCTTGAAATCAAATTGGCATTACTCTCAAGTTTGGAAAGGATACTTGTCAGGTCACCCTGCCTAGAAAAGTAAGATTTAGTATCTCTACTTCCTCCTGCAAATACCTTCTGGGCCTATGACAATGTTTATTAGTTTTCTATTCATGTGACCTGTTAGTGTTACAGAGATTTTACAGTAGTGACTGTAACTGAAGATAGATAGTCTACTGGCATTCTTTTTACTTGGGCAGTGCCTGTGGCTCAAAGAGTAGGGTGCTGGCCCCATATACCAAGGGTGGTGGATTCAAACCCAGCCCTGGACAAACTACAACAAAAAAATAGCCGGGTGTTGTGGCAGGTGCCTGTAGTCCTAGCTCGGGAGGCTGAGGCAGGAGAATCGTGGAAGCCCAAGAGCTGGAGGTTGCTATGAGTCCTGTGACATCATGGCACTCTACTGAGGCCGGTAAAGTGAGACTGTCTCTACAAAAAAAAAAAGGAAAAGCAAAGTCATATTTTTTTTAGGCTTCAATGATTCCACCTGATTCATTTCAGGTAGGCTAATCAATTTTTCTTCTTCTTGCATTGTTGTAGATTGAAAAATATGGGCATTCTTTTTATTCTTACATTCTCTTTTTTTTTGAGACAGAGCTTCAAGCCGTCGCCCTTCAAGCCGTGGTATCACAGCTCACAGCAATCTCCAACTCCTGGGCTCAAGAGATTCTCTTGCCTCTGCCTCCCAAGTAGCGGGGAATACAGGCACCCACCACAATGCCAGGCTATTTTTTGGTTGCAAGTGCCATTGTTGTTTGGTGGGCCCGGGCTGGATTCGAACCTGCCAGCTCAGGTGTAGGTGGCTGGAGCCTTAGCCACTTGAGCCACAAGCACCGAGCCTATTCTTACATCCTTATCAAGAGAAAGAGTTTATACTTTGAATCTGGGCTGTCCTTGTCACATGCTTTAACAAAAAGAATGTGGTAGAAACGAAATTGTGTGAATTCTGAGCTAGACTTTAAAAGGCTTTGTGGCTTTTGCCTTTGTTGTCTGGGAATGCTGCCCTGAGACTGACATGTAAGGGAGCCAGTCTAGTTTTCTGAAGATGAGAGGATACACAGAGGAAAACCAACATGCCCCAACCAAAAGCCATCACCAACTGTCAAATGCATGCCTGAGGCCATCCTGAACCTCCCAGCTGTATGTCAAGGCAAAAACAGCAAGGAAGCACCCGGCCAACTCACAGATTCGTGGGAAATAATAATAAACTGTTTTAAGAAACTAAGTTGGGGTGATTTATTATACAGCAATATATAACTCATGCTTTTTCTTCTTATTTTTAGTAGCACAGTGGAAAGCATTAGATAATTTTGGAAAAGGTATTTAACTAAGGGAAAGGGCAGGGAGTTCTACGCAGATGGTTCATGCAGCTTTACTTCACAAATAGGAAAGAGGGGAAATGAAGGATAAGATGTGAGGGACTCTGCAGATCAGGAAGATAGCCAGTGAGTTGTGGTAGAGCTGTCCCCCTACAACTTACTGGCTATCTTCCTGATCTGCAGAGTCCCTCACATCTTATCCTTCATTTCCCCTCTTTCCTATTTGTGGTGACCCCAACCATAAAATTATTTTCATTGCTACTTCATAACTGTAACTTTGCTAGTGTTACGAATTGTATAAATATCTGATATGCAGAAGGTCTTGGGCGACCCCTGGGAAAGGGTCGTTCGACCTCCAAAGGGGTCATGACCCACAGGTTGAGAACTGCTGCTCTACAATAATATTTCTCACCCAATTCCCTGTCCATCAAGGAAACTGACATGAGAGAGTTTCTCGCGGCCTCCCAGGTCCAGATGAGATGTGAGGCTTTCTTCTTCAGCCCCTTTAGACAGAGTCAATGGCTATAGAAATGCTTCATTGCAATCTAGAATTCCTTCTATGGCAACAGAGTGTACCACAATTCACTTTGCAATCGTCCTGCCTTTTGTTTCAGTGTCATTCTTTTTCATGTGTGAAACAAGGGTCCCGGGAAACTGGAGCCTTTGCTGTGTATACAATCAATAAATGGTGTAAAGTTAGAAAGGGCTCATTGTGTCTTTACAGCTAAATCTGGCAGGCCTTGGAGTTGGCCTTAGCCTTGACTGCTGTGTGCTTGACACAGGTTAGTAATGAAATAAAAAATCTTATCATTAAGAATTTTGCACAGAAAATCCATAACTCTATGCTTGATGTGGGAAGAAGATTCAAGCATATTTTCTGAAATAACAGTAAGTAGATTACATTTTTCCTTATCCAATCTTCAAACTGTAGTGATGTAATGTGACAGCCATAGCAGAAGAAAACAGAAGTAATACAAAATTAAATAGGGATTATTTTGTTTATCAAATTCGGCTTAAGTTATTCTTTATTAATTTATATAAGCTCTTTACATAGTAAAGACACTTTCTTGTCATATTTGTAGAAAATATATATTTTTCCAATTTATTTAATTTGGGGGCTTTCCGATATCCAGATTTCCATGTTTTTATATAGCCAAATCTATGAATGATTTCATTGAGCATTTAGCATTCATCTTTGTCATTTTAGAAAGCTCTCCCCAGGTGGCACCTGTGGCTCAGTGGGTAGGACGCTGGCCCCATATACCAAGGGTGGCAGGTTCAAATCCAGCCTGGGCCAAACTCTTAACAAAAAAAATAGCTGGGTGTTGTGGTGAGTGCCTGTAGTCCCAGCTACTCGGGAGGCTGAGGCAAGAGAATTGCCTAATCCCAGGAGTTGGAGGTTGCTGTGAGCTTGTGATGCCACAGCAACCTCCAACTCCTATTGAGCCCAGGAGTTGGCATCACAAGCTCACAGCAACTTCCAACTCCTAGGCTTAGGCGATTCTCTTGCCTCAGTCTCCTCTCTAGCTGGGACTACAGGTGCCTGCCAGAACACTTGGTTGTTTTTTTGTTGCAGTTTGGCAGGGGTGGGTTTGAACCTTAGTATAAGGGGCCAGCGCCCTACTGGGGGTGCTTAGTATATGGGGTGCCACCCTTATGATACTTCTTCTTCTTCTTCTTTCTGAGACAGAGGCTCAAGCTGTCGCCCTAGGTAGAGTGCTGTGGCATCACAGCTCACAGCAACCTCCAACTCCTGGGCTCAAGCGATTCTCCTGCCGCCGCCTCCCAAGTAGCTGGGACTACAGGCACCCACCACAGCACCTGGCTATTTTTTGGTTGCAGCCGTTATTGTCGTTTGGCGGGCCCGGGCTGGAGTCAAACCTGCCAGCTCAGGTGTATGTGGCTGGCGCCTTAGCCAATTGAGCCACAGGTGCCGAGCCGATACCTTTTCTTGAGATGTAGTTCACCATGCAATTCATTCACTTAAAATGTAGAATCCAATGATTTTTTTAGAATATTCAAAGAGTTGTGCAGTCATCACCATAATTAATGTTAGAACATTTCATCACCCCAAAAGAAACCCCACCAGCTACTCCCCAATTTAACCCCAAATTTCCGACCCCAAGGCAACTGCTACTCTTCTATCTATATACATTTACCTGAAAAATGAATCACACGTTATATATTCTTTTGTGATTGGCTTCTTTCACTTACCACAATATTTTCAAGGTTTATCCATGCCGTGGCATATGTTAGTACTTTTTTTATTTTATTACCAAATAATACTTCATTGTATGGATATACTAGATTTGCATGTATCCATTCATCAGTTGATGGACATTTCTTTTTTTGGCTATCATGAATAATGCCGCTTATGGATATTCATGTGCAAGTTTTTGCCTGAATATATGTGTGATTCACTACCTCTTAATCTCCAACAAGCCATGATTTCTTCTCTTTTGCTATAGTTTTGCCATATAAATAGACTAATACAGCATGTCATATAAATAGACTAATACAACATGAGTGTTCTTCCTTTTTAGTCACTGTTAACTGTCCACAAACTAGAATAACAGTAGCAACAACAAACCCCAGAAAAAACAAGTCAGTAATACCGGCAATTTCATTTCAATGCTCTGTAAAAATTTTTCTATGTAAACGAAATTTGGACATAATGGAGAATAATATATCTTCTCTATAAAAGAACCTGATTCTCAGAAGTGTATAAATATGCCTCTGATTTTAAAATCTTTAGGGAATCACAGGAATTTAGGGAAACTTCCAGTAAAAATTCCAATTCTAAAAATGTTATAAAAATTTATCTATTTTCTTTCTTCATTCTCTCTACCATCTGTGAATGAGATAGAATGCATAAAAGGTGAGAAATTGGACATCAGAAGGGATAAAGAGAGAAGCAAAAGACCTGAATTATGAGTAGGTTAAATACAAGCTCTGAGTAATCAAAAAGTATGAACGTGATTTTTCTTCAAAACCAGAATTCTGTCCACTCAGGTTTGATAGAGAACTATTCTGCTCAAAGTAAACAGCAAACTAAATGAGCCTGTTTTTTATTAGATGTATTTTCGAACAAATAGAATATAAACAGTCAAAGTCTAGCCAAATTACTCTTTATCTTATGCAGAAATCATTTTATTCTTCCACAGTTAAAGATTTATAGATTTGTGGAGGCCAGTATGACGATGGGGCACTCACCCATGAATAAAAATGTAGCAATTCATCTGACATTCACTGAGCCACCATAAGCCAGGCATTATGACCTGCCCAAACGTCTCCCTGGCTCCAGGGAAGAGCACCTCTGAACAATTATTCTGTGGCTCAAAGGAGTAGGACACTGGCCCCACATACCGGAGGCGGTGGGTTCAAACTCAGCCCTGGCAAACAACAACAACAAAACTGAACAATTATTTCCATCTTCACTATAATAGTATCTCCACTGTCTCAGCTCACACTAATGTTTGTTATTTATCCAATAAACATTTTTGGACTGTGATTCTGTGCAAATTGCTAGAATCACAAAGATAAGGGAGGGAGCAATTGCAGGTAAATGCTGGCATAGTCACATGCACCTTATCCTTTGAAATAGGTTAAGAAGAAACATTTACTCTTGGAGAAAGGGTGAGTATAAAAAGGAGGTCCAACGTGTGGGAGGGCATGGAGTCAGCGT
Source organism: Loris lydekkerianus (assembly GCA_963574355.1). Taxonomy (NCBI): domain Eukaryota; kingdom Metazoa; phylum Chordata; class Mammalia; order Primates; family Lorisidae; genus Loris; species Loris lydekkerianus. Next base: position 34,929 of record CAUYPK010039047.1, on the reverse strand, counting down.
ACATTAGGGCAACTGCACATCTTGTCTATGTCAGACATTTACGTTAGGAAGGCAGATCCCAATCTTAGAGCCAGCTATTCCTCCTGGTGCAGTTGTTTGTATTTCAGTCTGGAAGCACTGAGAACCTCAGAAGAGTTTAAGGAGAAAAGTAGATACAAGTAGAGAAAACTGGCTCTCTTCAGACCTTCTAACTTATTTAGATCAAGTATTATTTCTGTGATACGAGGGCTTGCTGTGGTTCCCCTCCCTTTTCCCACTTTCCTTATCCCAAGCTATTTCTTTTTTTTTTTTTTAAACAGAGTCTTCTTTTGCTGTCTAGGCTGAAATGTAGTGGTGTCATCATATACATTACAATAGCTCAAAGAAGCCTGGAACTCCTGGGCTCAAGCAATCTTCTGCCTTTGCCTGCAAAGTAGCTGGAACTACTACTGGTGTGAGCCGCCACACCTCGCTGTTTTTCTTATTTATTTTGTTTTTTTAAAGAGGCAGAGTCTTACTATTTGCCTTCTGTCCACAAGCCATCCATCCACCTTGGCCTCCCAAAGTGCCAGGTTTATAGGTGTAAGTCTTCAGGCCTGGCCCCTTGAAGTCATTACTAGACTCCTATTTGACTCATAGCACAACAATTAAATTCTACCCTTCCCAAAGAAAGTTCTGTAGATTCTTTCTGGTTCTAAAAGTTTTAGCCTTATTTTCTGCCAGTACAATTTTTTTAAGAGTCATTTTAAGCATTTTGTAGCTGAGAAACAAGATGTATTCTTCTTTTTGTAATTTGATTTTCCTTAAGTGAAAACAAATTGCATCATTAATAGGAGTTGATGTAAGATTTGCCAATCAATGAAGAAACAATTGGAAAAATTGAGAACTAGAAAAAAATATTCATTTAAGTACTTACAATATGGCAACACCCTCATAGAAAACAGAACAATGAACAAAACAAATTTAAAATTGCTATTTGTTTTTATAAGAGACATAAAACTCTCGACATAAGAATACAAAGGCTTAGTCTACAAGTAATGAAATAAAAAGGAGTTCTGGAAATTCATGAAAAGATTTCCATGGGAGTAGACTATATGCAAAACAGAGATTATGAAATCAGTGGCAATTCTGAATTGACTCAGTTCTAATGACGTAATCCTGGAACCAGAGGAGTCACTGTTGAGCTGTATTGTTGCTGCCTACAAACAAGATTGCAAGAGGAAGTGGACATTTACTAGGACTTCACAGTACTATAGTTATTTCCGGAAACCAAAGGTCTTAGAAATATGAGCAGAGCTAAAGAAATATAAGAAGAGGCAATAAAGTGATGAAATCTTGGAGCACATGAAGAAAGAAAGTGAGAAAGAATTAAATGCATAGGGCGGTGCCTGTGGCTCAGTGAGTAGGGCGCTGGCCCCATATACCAAGGGTGGCGGGTTCAAACCTCACCCCGGCCAAACTGCAACAACAACAAAAAATAGCTGGGCGTTGTGGCAGGCGCCTGTAGTCCCAGCTATTTGGGAGGCTGAGGCAAGAATCACTTAAGCCCGAGAGCTTGAGGTTGCTGTGAGCTATGATGCTACAGTACTCTACTGAGGGCGACAAAGTGAGACTCTGTCACTTAAAAAAAAAAAAAAAAAAAAAAAGAATTAAATTCATAGAGCCTGGGAAAGGAAAACATAAAGAATGAAGGGAAACAGAGTCTAGGACTGTCAGCATATTAGCAGCAATAAAAGAAATACATTGGCAATGATATAAAAGAAAGGAAAATTTAAAATGAGCTTTGGGAAATTCAGCTTGATGAATGGTGTACTAGATTATAATAAAGTTTGTTGTAACTAAAAATATGTTTTTATCTATATTAACATATATATTAATATGTTATATTATTTGGCAAGTACGGGAATTTGAGGATCTCTGAGTCTTATTCATTTATTTATTTTTTTTGAGACAACATCAAGCTGTTACCCTGGGTAGAGTGCTGTGGCATCACAGCTCACAGCAACCTCCAACTACTGGGCTTCAGCAATTCTCTTGCCTTAGCCTCCCAAGTAGCTGGGACTATAGGCACCTGCCACAACACCTGGCTATTTTTTGGTTATAGTTGTCATTGTTGTTTGGCAGGCCTGGGCTGGATTCGAACCTGCCAGCTTTGGTGTATGTGGCTGGCACTTTAGCTGCTTGAGCTATAAATGCTGAGCCTGAGTCTTATTTTTGATTTCCAGAACAGAAAGTATCAAATCAAAATAAGACATTTTGTTTTATCTTATTTTTGATTGCCAGACATAAAGTAGATACCAGTTAAAGGTAGACTAGATTAGGTCTCAAGCGTTATCTGGCCAATTAGTGCAAGATATCATCACAAAATAGAACTGATTTTACAGGAAGGCTATTTTTCAGAGACTTCTGAGGACAGAGATTCTATAACCTCCTTTGGTAAACTATTTCAATATAAAATAATCTCTACTGTCAAAATCTATCTTCATGTTTCAGAAGACTTGCCTTGATTATAGGTTAAGACAGAATTTTAGTCAATCTTTCCTGCATTCTCAAGAGGAGCCTGAATATTTTTTAACCTTCTCTTGATGACTCAGAGTTTTTCCAAAATACAAATCATAAATATACCGCTCAAAAATGAATTCTGACAAAGTGAGCTTTCCCCCTAACCACTGTCCAGGGTACGTGTAGGAACACAGCGGCACCCTAGCACTCTCCTTGCCTCCTTGCCCATCACTGCTTCCTCCATCTTCCCCAGAGATAACCACGAGCCTGTATTCTGATCCTTCAGTGTAGATACACTTGGTTTTGAAATTTATAAAAATGGTCATACATTCTGTTCTCTTTTTATAAATAGCATTGGGTTTTTTTTGTTGTTATTGTTGTTAAAATACACTTCACCACTTTAAAATGTATACTTCAGGGTGGCACCTATGGCTCAAAGGAGTAGGGTGCCCGCCCCATATACCAGAGGTGGTAGGTTCAAACCCGGCCCCCACCAAAAAAAACCCCTAAAACCCCCACAAAACTGTAACATGTATACTTCAGTTGTTTTCAGTACATTCACTATGTTGTGCAACCATCACCACCAATTACAGAGAAATACTTTTAGGGGCTTCTATCACCCCCAAAAGAAACCCCATAGCTATTAGCAGTTTGTCTCAATTAGCAGTTTTCTTTAGGTTTCTTATCTCCACCTTATGCTTGTGAGATCCATACATTGTGTTTAGTAGCCAGTGTGTTTTGAATAAAGCCTAAGGAGCAAAGGACAGGTTTTTCTAATTAATTTTGGTTCCTTAAACAAGACTAGTCATTTTTGATCCCGTTTGCACGCTGGTATCAACCAGAGAGAGTTAGAAACACAGGTGTGTAGGTCCCACCCAGAAAAAGCAATGAAAATCTGGGGTATGAAAGGGATAGACTAAAGCATTGGGAAGTTTTAAAATCTGTCCAGAAGATTCTATGTGTATACAGGGTTGAGAACTACTACCAAAAACTTACCTGATCAGAAGAAGGCTCTCATTAAAAACTCAAATTCTGGGTCTAGGAATCTGCATTTTGATAAGTGGCCCATGTGATTCATGTAAGGCAGTTTCAGAAGTACTGCAGGAAACCAATGATGATTTGTAGGAAAACAAATGACTTCATCAACAGAAGTCTCTATTGCTTTCAAACAAGGAAACACTAATGTTAGTTTAGAACATTTTGAATTCATTAGCAAGAAATTATTTTAATGTATGATTTAATTAAGTGGCGAGGGAAAGATGTATTACATCCGTCTCATTTCTCCTAATTTGATGTTTAGTCCTGGTGGAAACCTATTGGGAAGTAGCCTTTTCCATCTCCTACTCTGAGGTTAACACAGGAAACAGGTCTACTTTTTTTAGACATCAAACCAGTGCTCCATATTGTCAACAGGCTGTGAACGTCCCAATTTGCTTTCATTCATAGTAGAGAGTGTACAAAGAATCTTTTTCACACCACCAGATAAACATATTGGGAAAATTTTTAAATACAACTGCCAAGGAAAATGGCAAGAGAAATGGAAAAAGGAAAAAATTCAAGAAAGGAAAATTCAAAATAACCTGAAATGGACTTCATTGCATATTATTATATAATAGTAACAACTTCACATTTTGATAGCTTTAGAAATTAGAGTTGGTATTCTATCCTCGAAATGTATTTTTTTTTTTTTTGAGACAGAGCCTGAAGCTGTAACCTTGGGTACAGTGCTGTGGCATCACAGCTTACAGCAACCTCCAACTCCTGGGCTCAAACGATTCTCCTGCCTCCACTTCCCACGTAGCTGAGACTACAGGCTCCCGCCACAATGCCTGGCTAGTTTTTGGTTGTCATTGTTGTTTGGTGGGCCAGGGCTGGATTCCAACCCGCCAGGCTCAGGTGTATGTGGCTGGCGCCTTAGCCGCTTGAGCCACAGGCACCAAGCCTTGAAATGTATTTTTATTGTTTGTTCCTGTTGGAGATAACCTGGTGGCAAGGAAAAAGTACTATAGACTTATTTTACTTTTACTTTTTATATTCTCAGCTCTTAGTAATTTATCTTTTTCTTTTCTGAAGTTTATCTTCAGTTGTTGATGTGTTCTTTTGAGCTATTCCATGATTGTAGATATGACCTGGCAATTTTTCGTCTTATTAGCTGGACACTCACAGAAAACTAGGCTAAGTTATTTTGGACATCAATCTCAATATGGTAGGTGGTGTCATAGTCTGAACGCACTATTATAGTCTTAAAATAAATATATAATTTTAGAATAGAATTACAGAAAAATGGTAAAAAAATAGTACAGTGAATTCTCATATACCCCATGTCTTAGTTTGGTTTGTGCTAGTATAACAGAGTACTACAGACTAAGTAATTTACAAAAAATAGAAATTTATTTTCTCACAGTCCTGGAAGCTGGGAAGTCCAACATCAAGGTGCAGGCATCTGATGAGGGCTTTCTTGCTGTGTCCTTACATGGCAGGAGAGGGAGAGAACCCAGTCCTGAAAGTCCTTTTTATAGCCCTCGGTAGAGTGCTGTAGCATCACAGCTCACCAGCAACCTCCAACTCCTGGGCTTAGGCCATTCTCTTGCCTCAGTCTCCTGAGTGGCTGAGACTACAGGCACCCGCCACAGGGCCAAGCTATTTTTGGTTGCAGTTTGGCCCGGGCTGGGTTTGAACCTGCCACCCTTGGTATATGTGGCCAGTGCCCTACCCACTGAACCACAGGTGCCGCCCTCCAATAACTTTTTAAAAATAGTCACTAATTTATTCCTCTACTCAAAAAAGGGATAAATATGCTATTCTGGTTTGTGTTTTACATTTTATTTTCTGTTTTCTTTTTTGTCGTTGTTTGTTTTTTTGAGACAGAGTGTCACTTTGTTACCCTGGTAGAGTGCTGTGATGTCATAGCTCACAGCAACCTCAAACTCTTGGGGTCAAGCAATTCTCTTGCCTCAGCCTCCCGAGTAGCTGGGATTATAGGCGCCTGCCACAATGCCCAGCTATTTTTAGAGACAGGGGTCTCACTCTAGCTCAGTCTGGTCTCGAACTTGTAAGCTCAGAAGATTCATCTGCCTTGGCCTCCAAAGTGTTGGAATTACAGGTGTGAGCCACCATGCCCTGCCAATTTTCTGGTTTCTTAAAGGTTTATATTTTATATTCTACTTTTGAATGCATTATAATGTACTGATAGGGCTGTAGTGACAATAGATCTAAGTTAATTTGTTTCTATATACTGAAAAAATGAATTCATCTCTTTTGTATCACTTGTGGTTTGCAATAAAATAAGTCATTTGAATTTATAATTGGCCAATTTTAAAAACTGTAATGTTATAAACATGGTATAATAAATTTTTGTAATAAATTTTGTTACCTGAAAAATTTAACTGTGGTAAAATATACATAACATTTGCCATGGTAACCATTTTTAAGTGCATAGTTCAGTATCATTAAATATAGTCACATTATTATATTGGTAATAAATTTTCAAGTCTGGTCTTATTATAATCTTTTAAAAAGCAATTATTTGACATTTTTGCCCCCTTTCAAATGAGTTTCACTATCACGCAAATTATGTTCATGATCTAAATTAGCAATGAGAATCACAGCTGTAAAGTATAATAAGAGTGACTTCATTTAACTTTGTTTTAAAGGTCTGATAACAGGCCAAAAGAACTTGAATCCCTGGTCACTATTAGCTAACAGCAGCGCCCGAACTCTGACCTTACTTAGTCTATGCTAACTAGCTCAAAACATGCAATAATTTAAAATATAACTGCCCCAAAAGTTTCCGTTACTTTAAATCTTATTTACAGATTTGTGCTAACGTGCTTAAATAATCTCCTCTTTCATTTCGTGGACTATATATCTCAGGTCAAAATTTCGAGAGCATCAGAGTGGAAGTTTGCCACCTACAGGTCGAGAGAAAGAAGACATCTTTAAGTTTTTCAGAGCAAAACTTAGAAGAAATAAGGCAAACTTATTTGAGAGTGTAGCTTTCAAACAGCACAGGAAGACTTTGATGAAAGGGATATTGCCTTTATTCTTAGCACTTTCTCGTGAAACAATTTTCTAGAGTATTTTTTTTTTCAGTAGTATATGGTGCTATGGTGGCAGAAAAATTGCCAGAATGCTGGATGGTGTGAATCTGTAATTAGAGAGGCATGAAAATGTTTCTTAGCCACTGAGAACATGATAGCTCGTTTACTGCTGGTATTTCCTCCTCACAGCTAAGGAATATCTAAATTGGCAATGTAAACCTTATATAGACAACTGTATAACTGTTCAGAAAAAATTCATTTAGAATCTTTACTCATAATCATTCATCTACTAAAATAAATTCAGAGGGAGTAAATATTTAAATGTGAAGGATAAATAAGGATAAATAATAAAAGTACTAAAATGATTGCCTAGAGGATTATAAAAAGTCTTGAAATTGGAAAAACCTTTCTAAACACCAAAAGAAGAAAAGAGACATTTTTCTTCCTTTTTCCCCCCCCACTTTTGTCTGGGGCTGAGTTTGAACCCACCACCTCCGGCATATGGGGCCGGTGTCCTAACCCTTTGAGCTACAGGTGCTGCCCTACATTTTTCTTTTTCTTTTTTTTTCCTGCAGTTTTTGGTCAGGGCTGGGTTTGAACCTCCCACCTCTGGCATATGGGGCCGGCGCCCTACTCCTTTGAGCTACAGGCGCCACCCTACATTTTTCATTTTTTAATAAAGAAAAAGTAATCACTGTTCTTTTTTCTTCACTAACAAAATTTAATTAAAAGGAGATAGTGTTTTCACCCAAAATTGGTCAAACAAAATAATTTTTTGTTTGTTGTACTCACTGAACCACAGGCACTGCCCTGGTCAAACAAAATTTTAATGACAATATCCAATGTTGACAAGAGTTTGAGAAATTCATTTGCAGAGCCTTTTGGAGAATAATTAGGCAAAAAAAATCAGGAAAGCTTAACAATGTCCATTTAGCTATTGACCATAATAGCTATGGATGACCATAATAGCTATGGATTGACCATATCCATTTCTAAGAATTGATCCACAGAAAATAATCATGAATAAGAGGAAAGATTCTGTTACAAATACATTCATGGTAGCCTTGTTTATAATATCATCCAAGCAGGAATTGGCCTAAATACCTGCTAGGATATATGTTAAATCAATTATAGTAGCTTTATTATGCTAGAATCATACAATGCCATTGAAATTGTTTTACTGGAACAATAATACTGGAGAAATTCTTTTTTTTTGACAGAGCCTCAAGCTGTTGCCCTGGGTAAAGTGCTGTGGTATCACAGCTCACAGCAACCTCCAACTCCTGGGCTTAAGCGATTCTCTTGCCTCAGCCTCCCGAGTAGCTGGGACCATAGGTGCCCGCCACAAGGTCTGGCTATTTTGGGGTTGCAATTGTCATTGTTGTTTGGCAGGTCCGGGCTGGATTCGAACCTGCCAGTTCTGGTGTATGTGGCTGGCGCTTTAGCCGCTTCAGACACAGACACTGAGCCTGGAGAAATTCTTTTTTTTTTTTTAAGAGACAGAATCTCACTTTGTTGCCCTTGGTAGAGTGCTATGGCATCACAGCTCACAGCAACCTCAAGCTCTTGACCTCAAGCTCTTGGGCTTAGGCGATTCTCTTGTCTCAGCCTCCCGAGTAGCTGGGACTAGAGGCACCCGTCACAGTGCCTGGCTATTTTTTTGTTGTTGCAGTTTGGCAGGGGCTGGGTTTGAACCCACCACTCTTGGTATATGGGTCTTGTGCCCTACTCACTGAGCCACAGGCGCCGCCCCTGGAGAAATTCTTAATATATTAATTGACACGAGTAGATTACATGATAACGTCTTTTTTTCTGGCTTGTGAAAAAAACATTATATCCACACTTAGAGAAGGAGCCTGGCAAAGTCATACCACAAATGTTAAGAATTGTATCCTTGAGGCCAGGAGTGACAACACACCCATAACCGAGCACTCTGGGAGGCTGAGGCCGGTGGATTGCCTAAACTCAGGAGTTGGAGACCCGGCTCTCTAAAAATAGCCTCTATTGTCCTGGGAACCTGTAGTCCCAGATACTTGGGAGGCTGAGGCAAAGGGATCATTTGAGCCCAAGAGTTTGAGGTTGCTGTGAGCTATGATGTCACAGCACTTTACCAAGGGTGACAAAGTGAGACTGTGTCTCAAAAAAAAAAAAAAAAAATGTATCTTTGGTGTGTGGGGAAGAATAGAAAGAGATCAAAAATTTCTTCTAATAATGATCTTGAAGAATAATGAAAAAAAAAAAAGAAAGGATGAATATCTTCAAAAATCTCAGGATGGCACTGCAAATAGATGAAGAGGAAAAGTCAATCTATAGTTAAAGAGAAAAAGAATGGGGCCTGGCTATGTAGTGATAAATGAAAGTATTTAGGAAGAATGGAGGTGTCAGAACACGCATTAAAATTGGTCAAAGATGAAGTCAGATGCAAAGTCAAAGCTTGTACAACATGATCTAGGAGCCTGGAAGTAACCTGCAAACAGTACTGACAATTTGGCATGTTTGCTGCTTGCAAAACGTGGATTTTGTTATCCCAGGGGTCAAACTAAAACAGTTAATATGAATAAATTGTCTAATCTAAATAAAAACTAAGCTATTTTTAAAAAGCTCTACAAAAACATTACTAAATGGCTACAGGTGAAAACTCATTTAAAAATAACAAACTAGATTGGCTTTTTTTTTGGAGACAGAGTTTCACTATGTCACCCTTGGTAGAGTGTGTGGTGTCACAGCTCACAGCAACCTCAAACTCTTGTGCTTAAGTGATTCTCTTGCCTCAGCCTCCCAAGTAGCTGGAACTACAGGTGCCCACCACACCACCTGGCTATTTTTTGTTGAAGTTGTCATTGTTGCTTAGCTGGCCCTGGCTGGGTTTGAACCCACCTGCCTCGGTGTATGTGGCTGGCGCCATAAGCACTGTGCTACAAGGGGCTGAGCCAACAAACTAGATTATTAAAGAAACCATTTGAAAAATATTAAACGACTTTGAGAGTAGTTCTTTAAAAAGTACTACATGTTTTTGGCTGGTGCCTATAGCATAGTAGTCTTGAGCCTCCTGCTAGACTGTACCTCTAACTAGGTAAAATTACTTAACCTCTGGGCAAGATACTTAACCTTAGGCAAGAGATTTAACAGCTGTGCCTTGGCTTGTCTGTAAATTGGAGATAATAAAAGAGCCTGCCTCACAGAACTGCTGTTCCCCACTGCACGTGGCACAAAGTGCTCTTTAATGGCACCTGTGATGGACACTTTGCTGGAGCAATCCTTCAGATGACTGCAGAGTTAAAACTGATTGTATCTGGTATTTTAGGCATTCAACTTGTTTCATATACATGAAGTAATTTATAATAATACATGAAGATTTGCTGTATTTCTTTACTCTTCCTTAGTTGCTGTGGCCTTTTTCCATACTGACTTCCCTAGGCTGGAGCTAACTGCATGACTTTGTAGGTTTTGGCAATGTTGCAAGTGTGTGTTTCCCCCTGAGCCCATGGGTTCCCAGTTTCTCCAGGGAGGGGTAGCAATCACTTCATATTTAAAGATTATTTCTTCATATCCTACTTAAGATGTGACAGTGATTATCAATCCTGAGTGCACATTATAATTATCTAGGGAATCTTTAAAACCACGTATACCAGTTCAAGCTCCAGAGCTTCTTATTTAATTTGTCTAAAAAGCTCCTCGGGTAGTAGTGTAATTGCAGGTAGAGGTTAAAGGCCACGGAAAAGAGAAAAATCACTCCTTTATGTTAGAGGTTCTCAGCCATGGCTGTACATTCTGACCACCTTTGGAGTTTTAAAAAGATACCAGTGCTTGGCACCCTGACCTCAGACTGGTTAAATTAATATCTGCCAATGTAATCAGGGCATAAGTAGTTCTTAAAGGATTCTGGACAATTTTATAAAGCCAGGGTTGAGAACTGCTCTACAGTCATCAGATAGCCGATGAGGGTACTTTGAAGGTGGTGGTAGTGATGTGAGTAATGAGGTATTGTGTACCGTATATACTCGAGTATAAACCGAGGTTTTTTTGGCACAAAGTTTGTGCCAAAAAACCCGAACTCAGCACAAATTTTGTGCCGGAAAAAACTCGGCTTATACTCTAGTGTATATGGTACTTTTTCTAGGATGAGTTTGAGAATTTAACTGTCAGACTTCATATGACAACAGCTCTGATGGCTACTGAAAGAATTCCAATTGCTTTGAAGGGTGAATTAGGTGCTGGTGTCCGTGTATAGCTTCCCAAGGGGTGTACTACGAAGGTGACCGTATCGATATTCAGAGGTGAGATATGTAGTACTTCTTCCAGGATGCGTTTGGGAACTTGATTGTCCTACTGCGTATGTATACACAACACTAAAGTAAAGCAGGTGGCAAGCACAGTAAGAACTTGATAGGATTTGTAACAGATGACAAACTCATACTTCAGGGGGAGGCTTAGCAAAGGTGCTGAGTGATCATTTGCTTCTACCTCTCCACCTTCCCTCGCTTGGGTTAGCCTGGCCCAGTCATACAAGCGGCCATTAGAGTCTAGCAACTCTTTTAAAGGGTAAAAACACTATACCAAACCTACTATTATTATTTGTAATTATTTTCTTCAACTGCCTGAGTTCTTAGCTCCTCCATCCACCTTGAGAAGTGATATACATCTTGCCTAGTACTTTGTTTTCCTATTTCTCTGACTTCCAAGTAGGCACATAAGCCCTTTTTGTTCATGGAGCATTATTTCTAATCACTATTAAGAGGGCAAGGTGGAGAGGGAGGCAGAGGAAAATCATTAAACCTGTAAAACTAGAAAGGGAACAGAAATCTCACAAAATTGTTTTATAATGTTCCAAATGCCTGACTTATTTCCCTCAATATTATTTTAATAGCAAGCAGTTAATATTTATTTAGTTTTATTGCAACATATACTCATGTGTCTTTTTTTTTTTTTTTTTTTTTTTTATACAGAGTATAACTTTATCAACCTGGTAGAGTGCCGTAGCCTCATAGTTCACAGCTACCTCCAACTCTTGGGCTCAGGTGATTCTCTTGCCTCAGCCACCTGCGTAGCAAGACTACAGGCACCCACCAGAACATCCAGCTATTTTTTTTTAGAGATGAGGTCTCACTGTTGCTCAGGCTGGTTTCCTGAGCTCAGCGCAATCCACCCACCTTGGCCTCCCGAGTGCTAGGATTATAGGCATGAGCCACTGTGCCTGGCCATCTCATATGTCATTTTAATATCAAAGCTGCTTTGAAAGTACAATTTATAAGTAACAGGAAACAGATTAAGATAGGTTAAGTGAGTTGTCCAAAGTCACACAAGCAAAGGCAGAATTTGAACAAGGGTCTCCTAATTTTACGTCCAATGTGTATTTGACTACAGGTGTGTCTCGGAAGCTGATCTTTCCTGTCATTATTTTCATGAAAGGAGCTGACTTAGTCCATTTCCGGTTGCTTAGAACACAATACCAGAAACGTAGTACTTTTTAAAGAACTACTCTCAAAGTCGTTTAATATTTTTCAAATGGTTTCTTGAATAATCTAGTTTGTTGGCTCAGCGCCTATAGCACAGTGCTTATGGCGCCAGCCACATACACCGAGGCTGGTGGGTTCAAACCCAGCCAGGGCCAGCTAAGCAACAATGACAACTCCAACAAAAAATAGCCAGAGTCTAGCAACTCTGTAGTCCAACTCTGTGGTGGGCACCTCTAGTCCCAGCTACTTGGGGGGCTGAGGCAAGAGAATCGCTTAAGCGCAAGACTTTGAGGTGGCTGTGAGCTGTGACACCACGCACTCTACCAAGGGTGACATAGTGAAACTCTGTCTCCAAAAAAAAAAAAAAATCTAGTTTGTTATTTTTAAATGAGTTTTCACCTGTAGCCATTTAGTAATATGTTACTGTAGAGCTTTTTAAAAATAGCTTAGTTTTTATTTAGATTAGACAATTTATTCATATTAACTGTTTTAGTTCTGGTATTGAGTCTGTTTGCTTCAATTCCAGCCTCAACAATCTTCCTATTTTCCCAGAAAGACTTTGCCATGTGGGAGAAGTACATTCTGCACTCAGTTTATATGAGTATTCTGGTTTATCTAGTAGTTAACTTACAAATTCAAATGTGAAATTAGCAAATCTTCTGCTAGTTTTGCTGACGATGATTATCTCTGGCTATCCAGACAAAACCGTGTGTGGTTCTGCAAAGCCACACAAAGCCATAATCCTGAAAACCCTGCCATGTGATGCCAGAATCAGTGAGCCCCTGGATTCCTCTGAGCCACCATTGCCTTCCCCTCAGTGAACTGAGCCTTTTAGAACAATGGCATGAGCTAGTGAGCCAAGAACTTCCCCTAAACTTAATGGCTTTAAAAAAGTTCCAGAGGGTGACTCTAACATTAATTAGGCCATGCTTTACTTAGGATTCCAGTCATTCTTTGTAAAGGTTGGCCATTTATCATTTTACAGGGAAAAATGGTGCAATAAATATGTTATGGAATTTTAAAATAAGTTATCATCAAAAAGGACATTCCTCTACTGCATACTTGGGAATGAAATTTACTTCTGTTACTCTATTTTCTGCAGAGTTTATTTGGTTCTGTATTACTTGTAATTCAGTCAAAAGTGTTTCTTGTCAATAATCCCTTCAATTATTTTCAGAGTTCGAGTTCCCATTTTATATCCTGTTTTTTGCCATCTAATCTCTCTGATGTCTTATTCCCAATTTTTTCTTCAAAAATTTTGATCTAAAGGATTTAACTCATTTTTTTTTTTTTTTTTTTTTTTTTGAGACAGAGTCTTACTTCATCACCCCCAATAGAGTGTTTGGCATCATAGCTCACAGCAACCTCAAACTCTTGGGCTCAAGCAGTCCCCCTTGCCTCAACCTCCCGAGTAGCTGAGAACTACAGGTGCCCGCCACAGTGCCTGGCTATTTTTAGAGATGAGGTCTTGCTCTGGCTCAGGCTGGTCTCAAACCTGTGAGATCAGAAAATCCACAGACTTCTGCCTCCCAGGTGCTAGGATTATAGGCGGGAGCCACGGCACCTGGCCTATTTTAACTCATGAAGATATTTTTTATTGCTGTGTGGCTACATTTTTTTTTTTTCTGATGAGTTTTCACTGTCTGTTAGAGTATTATTTGGCCAGTGCTGTGGTTTGAATGTTTTTGTCCCCTCCTAAAATTTATGTGTTGAAAATGTATTAATTCCCCAAGGCAACAGTGTTGGGAGAGCCCTCATGAATGGATTAATGCTGCCATGAAAAGGGCTTGCTGGGATAGGTTTGCTATCTCTTGCCTTTCCACCATGAGACTGTGGGCTACAGTCAGGTTCTCAGCTTCATGGCTCCAGGGCTTTCTCCTGTTATTAACGAAGGACTGAAAACATAGCTGTCTGTGTAGCCCATGTGTGCTTGTCAAAGTCGAGTCTGGCTGGGAAGACTTTCCACTGATTTTCTCCTGTTCTCCTGTCGCTCAGTCCTATTCTCCCAGGAGGCTAGCTTTTGAAACTAGAATCCTTCTTCCCCAAGGCAGAGCATAGAATTCAGAAATGCTTTTCCCAAATCCAGCCATAAAACCTAAACATATTACTCTAACTCCCAGAGCCCTGCCTTTCTGTGTAAAACCTGGCCACCAAGAAATTATCTGACCTATTTGACTGTTGTAAAGACTCACATTATAGAGAGAGTCCTGCCCCAAGTCCAGAAGGAAGGAATGCATTCTTCGAGAGGCCAGGAAGAATCTACATAGACCTTGCTGAGTTTTCCCATTCAGTCTAATAATATTAGATCATATTTCTTCCTTCCTTCTCTACATAGATATATGTAGATCATATTTCTACACAGCTGTCCATACTTTGTTAGAGACCTAAGCATAAAAATGAAAAATTTCCCCCCTATCGTTTGGTCTTCATTCTAATGACTCCCATGTATACACATTAAATAAATTTGTATGTCTTTTCTCCTATTAATCTGCATATTAGCAGGGGCTTTTCAGTGAACCTTCAGAGGGCAAAGGCCTCGTTGGGCCCTACACTACAATGTTTAAAAAGGCAGGTCAGTCTCACATAAATGTCGACACTCCTCTTGTCTTACGGGAAATGTGTAATTGCTTGTTGATAGAGTTTCTTGGAAAACCTACTTACTTGCATAAATCAAATTTATTCCAGGGACTGCTCTCCATTTGCAAGGACATAGCAGTTCCTGGAATAATTAAAACTTGAAGGTATTTCTTGTTATAATTAGAAAAATCACTGATAAAACATGATAGTGCAAAATTTTTAGAATGTGGAAACAAAACAAACTTGTAAAATCTCTATTAAAGTGAGATTATTCTGATTTCAAAGGAAAATATTTATTGCAAGAATGTTAAATACTTGTTACTACTAATATAAGGAAATACCAACTTCCAAAAATTTTATTATCCAAAGTAAAATAAACATCTATGTTAATATTAGTAGCATTCATACTCTGTATAATATTTAACAAAAACTAAGTTTTAATGCTATAGAGGGAGAATAAAAGTGTTAATATCTACCTAGGTAAAACAGTATATAGTAGAATCTCTCTAAGTTGACCACCCAAGGGACTTTAACAAGCTGGTCAACATATGGAGGTGGTTAACCTAAGGAACTAAGCCTATTATACTAATGTGTACATGTGGTGCATGTCTGGTCTATGGAAATTAGGTCAACTTAAGGAGATAGTAAATGTAGGGAGGTCAACTATGGAGGTTCTACTATATTTTAATTCCAAAAGCAATTCAACACTCAACATTGTTATTATTTCAACTTTATTTATTTTTTGAGACAGAGTCTCACTATGTCGTCCTCAGTAGAGTGTGTGGCGTCACAGCTCACAGCAACCTCAAACACTTGGGCTTAAGTGATTCTCTTGCCTCAGCCTTCCAAGTAGCTGGGACTATAGGCAACCATAGCTGGGACTATAGGCAACCACCACAATGCCCGGCTATTTTTTGTCCCAGCTATCATTGTTGTCTAGCTGGCCTGGGCTGGATTCAAACCCACCACCCTTGGTGTATGTGGCTGGCGCCATAATCACTGTGCTATGGGCACCGAGCCCATTATTTCAACTTTAAACAAAGACAGTATATATGATTGGGATGATCACCAATGATATAAGGTTTTCATGAGATCAATCATATTAAAGACAACTGCTGAACTAAAAAATATGCTTTAGCATAATACAAAATGATATTCTTTAACTTTCCCAAGCATGAGGATAATCAAGGTACATCTCTTAACACATTTCAATCATCCCTATAAATAAACAATGTCTTCCCTTTTCTTGTTTTATTATTGTTACCTTTCAGAAAAAAATGTCATATCGTAACTAATAATTAGAGATACATACTTCAGAGCCAGACAAAATTTTGGTTCCAATTCCAGTTCTATTATCTAGTATGTGTGAGACACTGGACTACTTTCTTAACCATATTAAGCCTGCTTCTTCACTAAAATGGATGTTGCAATGATTGAGATGATGTATATGTTATGTATCCTCCTCAAATCAATATGCTAAAACCCTTACTCTCACTACTTTAGAATCTGACTGTATTTGGAGATAGGGCCCTTAAAGAGGTAACTAAAATGAGGTTATTAGAGTAGGCCCTAATGCAATCTGACTGGTATCATTATAAGGAAATTTGGACACAAAAATAGAAGGGATGTGTGCATGTAGAGGAAGACCATGTGAAAACACAAGAAGGCAGCCATTTGCAAGTCAAGGAGTGAAGTCTCAGAAGAAACCAGTCCTGCCGACACCTTGATCTCAGCCTTCTATCCTCCAGAACTGTGAGAAAATAAACTCTTGTTGTTTAAACTATACAAGCAGCCCTAGAAAATTAATATGGAAAGGATTTAGAATAGTGCATGGAACATGGTAGGTAATCAGTAACTTAGTTACTACTATTATTAACTATTTTCTAAGAGCTCTTCTTTATTCATTTCTAAAAACTACAAATACAGTGCAGCATCTGTGGCTCAAAGTAGGGTGCCAGCCCCATATACATACCCAGCCCCAACCAAAAACTGCAAAAAACAAACTAAACAAAAACAAACAAAAAAACAAACAAAAACAAAAACTACAAATACAATTTATCCTTATAATCTTCAATTTAAGGTGAAGTAGCAAATGAGAAAGACCTTGTTGGGAGAGGTAGTCCACCATAGGCTCTGAGCACCCTTGCTTGTTTTCACTGGGTATTACCCTCACTTTTTTTGTAGGCCATTTCTCAGGATTCTATTTGTAGGAAGAAATGCTGAGGAATGCTATTTCTTCCTCCTGACTCAGAATAGGCTTGCCCAAGCTCAGTGTTTCTTTCTTTTTTTTTTTTTTTTTTGAGACAGAGCCTCAAGCTGTCACCCTGGGTAGAGTGCTATGGCATCACAGCTCACAGCAACCTTCAACTCTTGGGCTTAAGTGATTCTCTTCCCTCAGCCTCCCAAGTAGCTGGGACTACAGGCGCCTACCACAAAGCCCAGCTACTTTTTGGTTGTACTTGTCATTGTTGTCTGGCAGGCCTGGGCTGAATACAAACCCACCAGCTCTAGTGTATGTGGCTGGCACCTTAACCGCTTGAGCTACAGGTGCCGAGCTAAAGTTCAGTGTTTCTCTCCCACAATATAACACATTCTGTGGGTGGACATTCACCATGGGATCTTTGTGTCAGCCCAATGAGACTTGAAACACAGGAGACTGATGCAAATCAACATTAAGCTCTGGCTACTATAAAAGTCCTTTGTCTGGGCTCAGTGCCTGCCGCTCAAGTGTCTAAGGCGCCAGCCACATAAACCTGAGCTGGCGGGTTCGAATCCAGCCCAGACCTGCCAAACAACAATGATGGCTGCAACCAAAAAAAAAAAAAAAAAAAAAAAAAAATGGCCGGGTGTTGTGGCTGGTGCGTGTAGTCCCAGCTACTTGGGAGGAGGAGGCAGGAGAATCGCTTCAGCCCAGGAGTTGGAGGTTGCTGTGAGCTGTGATGTCATAGTACTCTACCCAGGGCAACAGCTTGAGGTTCTGTCTCAAAAAAAAAAAAAAAAAAAGTCCTTTGTCTCTGACCCACAGGTCTCATGTCTTCTTAGCATCCCAAGAACTTTTAACAGACTAACTTGTTAGCTTGTGTCTTAGTCATTTTGTGCTGCTATAACAGATTCCATAGACTGAATAATTTATAATAAATGGAAATTTCTCACAATTCTGGAGGCTGGGAAGACCAAGATCAAGGTGCTGCTAGTAGATTTGGTGTCTGAAGTGGGTCTGCTCTTTGTGCTTTCAAGATGATGCCTTAGAGACTGCCCACTCTGGAGGGGAGGAACATGGCAGAAGAGAATAAACCCGCTTCTGCAAGTTTTATTATAGCTGAATTAATTCATTCACAACAGTAGAAGCCTCATGACCTACACATCCCATTAAGTACCCCCTCCCAGCTCTGTTGTATTGGGAATTAAGTTTCCAAAACATCTATTTTGGGAGCCATATTCAGACCATGACATTCTTTCTATAAGTAGGGCAAAATCTCAGATCCACACAGTTTTTTGACAGTTTTGGCTAACAGACCCATGGTTTTCTGAGGTTAAAATAATTAATTTGGAAGCTATCCGATTGAAGTGGCTTTGGTACCCTGAGCTCCTATATAAAACAAACTGAAACCCAAATCAGGGCAAAAGGGTTATAGGCTATGGAAAACAAAACTTAACCAATCAGACAAAGCTTAACCAATCAGAAACTACCATTTAAGCTCTAAGTAATCTTTAACTACCAGAAACTGCCAATTAACCTCTAACTAGGGTGTTTAAGGCTACTGCTCCACTTTACTCAATCAAATTCTTTGCCTTGCTTCCATGAACACATTATAAAAGTTTTCCCTTGTGCCACTTTGGTGGAGTCCCAGACTGCCTGCTGTCTGGAACCTCTGGATTCATGATTCACTGTCTAGTCAAATAAACCCTTTACAATTTTAAACATGCCTCTAAGTTTATCTTTTAATACTGGAAAAAATGAAGGCCCCAATGGGCTGGGTTAGGAGATATGAGAAGACTGCTTGGGATCCAGTAGTGAATGCTTTCATCTGATGGTGGGAAAGGAAGGTAGGAGTAGGGGACCGCCCATCCCACCTGTTAATGAATGTTTAGAGGCTAAGCATAAGGGTAGGATTAAGACAAGCTATCCAACTGGTGTCTTGGTTGCTGCTCACTCACCTCAGGGTGGGAGGAAGATGTTACTATGACAACGAGGCAGCATTCCCTAGGGCCCTGCGTGAGATAAAATTTGGCTGTGGCTGATGAGATAAGGGGTCCTCAAAGCTAAAACAAATGGTGTCAGCAATGAAGAACTAAAAGTTTGACTAGATTGAAAATAAAAGTTTTTTGGGGTTGTGTCAGGCAGCTAATCAAAACCAAAATTACAGTCCTACATCACTTAATTATGGGGATATCTTCTGAGAAATCCACTGGTAGGCAACTGCACCATGCAAACATCACAGAGTGTACTTAAATAAGCCTACTACAGATAGTTTAGCCTACTACAATCCTCAGGAGTATGATATAGCCTATTGGTCTTAGGCTACACACCTGTACAGCATGTTACTGTACTGAATGCCATGGTAAATAGTGGTATTTGTGCATCTAAACATAGAAAAGGTACAGTAAAATACAGCATTACAATTTTATGGAATCATCATTTAATGAAGTCCGTAGTTAACCAAAATCATATTACCAGTGTATTACTATAAATCGAAAGCACCCCCCTCCACCCTCCCCTTGGCTACTTTAAAGAAAAAGACGAGTATGGAAGTATGATAGGGAACTTTGGGGAAGTTCCCTATATAGGTTCCTCAATATAGGTGTCCAAGTCATTCTATCCAGTACCACAAAAAAAAGCAGATACTGGGGGCACAGAGTGGCCAAAGGTACTAAGAACTTCAGGGCAATATGGAGCTACAGTGATGTATGGGGGCAAAAATAAAGACCCTGGGAGTCTAGGTGCTCTCCAGATACTGAGAATTACTTAGGAAAGAAGCTGGTGCCAAAATGAGAAGCTTAAAAATTGAAAAAGGCCCCACTGGCTGCCTCCCTCACATCCTGCTCTTTCCTGAGTTCCTAACCAGAGAAATATAATTTCTTGGCAGTTACAGCCCCTGATCTGCTAGTGTTAAGCTTCTTGGTCCATGTTTCTACAGGGGGAACATTCACTAAAGTCAACTGAAGGGACTGGACTAAAACTTGCAGTAAAGAGTGAGCCTTTGCGGATGGGGTCCTATGGGCCAATTCAATATACTAGTGTCATAATTGATAAGTGTTTAATCCTTACAGTGCAAATTCTCAAAAAGTGCCAGAGCAGATTCTTCCCATTCAGGGTATTGTGGCACATAGAGAAATGAGTAAACTCCCCACCATCTGCTGCCAGTGAGCAGGCTGGGATTTAGTGTGAGTGCTTCTATTCTGATGCCCCGAGTTTTCACTATACACAAATGGCTCACCCTTGAGAAACACGGGTTTGACGTTATACATGCTTTCACTTACATATGACTTTTTATACCCACTTCTGCCACCCATGACAGCAAGACCAGCCATCCTCTTGCTCCTTCTGCTGACACTACTCAGGGTGAAGATGACCTGAATGAAGACCTTTATGATGATCCACTGTCACTTAATGAATAGCAAATATATTTTATTTTCCTTAAGATTTTCTTAATATTTTTTATCTAGCTTACTTTATTGTAAGAATACAGTATATAATAGATATAATATAAAAATGTGTCAATTGACTATGATATTGGTAAGGCATCTGGTTAACAGGCTATTAGTATAATAGTTAAGTTTTGGGGGAGTCAATGGTTATATAAGGATTTTTGTCGATGTAGGGGTCAGTGCCCCTAACTTCTGCTATTGTTCAAGGTCAACCATAATGTTCTGGTATTTGAAATCAAAATCCACTTCCAACGACCCTGGCTGTGGTGTTATCATGCCTATCTACCAGTAGGAATGGCTAGTAAACCCAGACAAAATTCAGGGCCCTGTTTCCCAGTAAAGTTTTTTGAGACTGTTTGGACAGATTTATAGCACTCCATCCCTCTGGAAATGAAACAAGCAATGCTATCTCTTTGGTCCTACTAGTAAAATTCTCTTTTTTAGTGCACACCATATTAGTAAGAGTCTATCGATATTGGAGGCAGAACATGAACCATCAATGGCAGCTGCCACATGTAAACATGAAGAAACACAAGGACCACAACAGCCTTGTTTCTGACAGATCATATACTTCGATATTGGAGTGGCCTTAGATTATACCATGTATGACAATTGAGGCTGCAAGTACTCGGTGATAGTACTTATGTGACTCAATCAAATCTAATATATAATGGTGATTCTTATCAGGTTAGACATCAAATCTGAACTAGAGTAACCTGGATCCTTTGAGGTTATGTGCTTGTATGTGAGGAAAAAATGGACTATGGAGAGCCTTTCCATAGGGTACAGGGTTTGCTTTTTTGCTCAGCTCTTGCCCCCTTAATTATTGACCTTGATACCACAGATCAGCAGGTCAAAGTTCCCTTGCATGGGTCATAATGAATAATATATTGGTCTCTGACTACATTCTGGCTGCCTAATAAAGACTTCCTGGTCCCCAGTTGGAACTTACAGCCAATTGAATTTAAGACCTGGAGGAACAGGATTGAGGTCAACACTGCAGATTGACTTTATCCTGCTGTTCAGTGTCATTTACAATAGCCTTAATTGCTATGTAATCCATTGACCAATGGACTAGGTATTGACTAAACAACCTGGTTGCAGATTAATCAGAGCAGCTAATGAGAGCGGCACATTCATGTTAAAATTCAAGTTTGACCAAGAACACGACAGGCTGAGAAGTGGATTGTTGGAAGAGATGATCCACTATGGGCTCTCAGTGTCCCTGCATACTTATGTAGTATAATAAGAATGCAAGAACTTGATTGATCTTTACCTACTCCATGTTCCAGGCTTGTGTTTACACTAAGCAGTCTTTAAGTCTGACATTCCCCTTGTGCAAAGGAACAGGCTTGTTTTGCTTACTATAAAAGCAGTGACTATACTAAGCTCAGTGTTCCTTTCCTACAAAACAATCCACTGTGTACAGGCTCCCATCATTGGCCCTCTGTGTTCCTGTGGGACCTAGAGAAATAAATAACTGAGTAAAACCAACATGAAGGTCTGGCTACAGCTTTTGCTATGAATAATAAAGGTCCTTTGTCTCAGACTTAGGTGTTTGTGTATTCTGTACCATCTCATGAAACAGTAACAGGCTAACTTGTTAACTGTAAGTAGGGTAAAATCGGTCCTGCACAGTTATTGACAGACATCAATTATTTTCTTCTTAGTAACAGCTGGCATTTGAGGCACCATAATTTGGCTAGTAGTCAATTTATTATTACTATAATCTATTACAAGAGATTATTTTCCACACACTACAAAAATAAAAAGCCCTCTGATGCCCGTGAGTTTATGTGTGTGTGTCCAAGTCCAGTAATGATTTCACTATCTGTCTGAAGTACTAACAGTACTAAATCCAATGCTCGGCGCCATGCCTCAATCTTTGGTGTAACAATGTCATAAACTCTTGGAATCTGCTCCAGTTTATCTGAAATGCCAGAATTAAAAATTCCACTATTTATTTTACTATACTCATTCAAGATGTAAGATGAAGGAGAGCCAGACTCTGTAGCATTTTGTAGATGATGTTGAATGAATGTGCTAGCTTCAAATTCTGATGAATAGTTGGCAGTGTTATATATGAGAGTTGAAAGGTATTTTTGCCATCCATTTGCTAGGAATTTAAGTACAGTTGGTCTGTATATCTCCAGAGATGAAGCCAGCCAAGAGGAGGTATTATGAAGCCACACTGAAGAGGCATGGTTTGTTTTTTTCAGAGATTGCTCCACAAGAATTTGAAGATGACTAAGACACAAAAATTCAACGGCACCACCTCCGAGAAAGACTTTTTCCTCTTTTAGAGCATAATACAAACGATAGGCACAACTCCAGAACCTATCTTCTTTGGTCTGCATTTGTGCAGTGACTGGGTTAGTAAGCACTGCTGTAACCAAATTAATTCCTTCTGTTTTTAACAAGATTGCTATTCTGTCCTTCCTATCTACAACATCCAAGGGATTGCTTTTCCAGAAGGTCACACAGACCCCATTGCCCACAGAATCTTCATTCACTTGTGTAACGTAGACCACCTGTACTGCTCCGGTGGCCTCTGCAAAAGCCTGCATCACACTGCCATTCACTGACCCAATTATCAACCGCTTATTGTGTATGCATTTTTCAACTAAGCATTCAGAAACATTTCCTTGTACCAGGACAAGGTTCACGTTGAACTGGATTAATACCTGTAACACATGATTTGTCCACAGTTCTTCTGAGCTGTCTTCTTGAAGCTTCATGCTATCTAATACAGTTTTAATATTTGAAGACTTATTAAATCCCAGGTGACGATAATTCTCTGTGAGGTCACCCTCAATAAGAACTAGCCGGACAGGCTGATTCTGCAATTCCTTGATCAGATCAGTATTAGATACTGATACAGCAGTGATATATCCTGGACAAATACAAGAAAAACTTTCAGGTAAACCTGGTAGACAGCAAGTGAAGATTTTTGAAATGTCAAACATAAATGGCATTGGAGAATTAACTTGTTTCATACGTGCATTCCGATATTGCACCCGTACTGCTTCTTCTACTAATTTCATGCTGCTGGGGTCTCCATGACTCAAGCCTACTGCCAATTGTACCAAATCATTACAGCTGTAACTTCTGGGATTAGCTGTATCACGTTCTAGAAATCCATCTAGTTTGCTTATCTGTTCATTAGTGTCTGTTCTTTTAAAGTGCCTACTGTGGTTCAGTACTGACTTTCTGCAGCAAGTATCTGCAAACAGACTATTTTTCAGAGTTTGTGATGTGTTTTTATCTGCTTCAACCTTAGTCTGAGGTTTGAAGAAGTTAGATGATTTAACAGGTTCCCCAGAAATACTGCTCAAAGATTGAGAGGCAACATCTTTGAGATTAACCTCTTCCTGTTCCAAACCGGTATCTGAAGGGACTTGTAGAAAAGGACACAAACTGACACTACGTGTTTCAAGTCCAGAAAATGTGTTGTCCATATGGTCAAATATATTGTGGATAGGTATTTGAAGGGAAACTACCTCTTCACTACAACGGTTCAAACCTTCGGACATTACTGACACTATTATGGAAATGGGGACATCCAGATGAAGACATTCTTCAACTGCACTACTCCAGGCACCAACAAGAAACAACAGAGTACTGGTTCCAGTTCTGTATGTGTTATTTTGTGCTTGAACTGCTTCATTGAGAAGTTGTCCCACTGCACTGGTTAAATCCAAATTTTCAAGAAGCCTTACTGTTGAACTGATTAACACACTTTCGTGACTTTCTTCATCTATAATAAATTTGGATGACTTTACTGGACCTATTAAACTTCTTCCTATTTCTGCAAATGATGAAAGTTGTTGAAGTCCTATGTGCCTTCTTTTGTTTATGATTCTGTAAGCCATCACCAGGAATCATCAGCTGCAAATAAAATAAAAACTTGGAATTTTATGCAGTGTAAATTCTAGAAATAAAGAAAAATAAGATATGGTCCTTACCTTTGAGGTCTATATAATCTCTATTAAATGTGGTCAGTTTTATAATATACAGTTTTATAATAATATTAACAATAAAGGTATGTGGGCATGGACAAGAAGCACTCCAGTAGCAAGTGAAGGCAATAGGCAAGGTTTCAGAAGGGAATTCCTGGAATGAGCCTTGGAAAAAACTGGAAAGAGTTAGCAAGTTGAAAGAGGTGGTAGGTGGAGCCTGTGGGTCAAAGGAGTAGGGCACTAGCCCCATATGCCAGAAGTGGCGGGTTCAAACCCAGCCCCGGCCAAAAACCGAAAGAGGTGGTAATAAATGTACATATGTGCACGCAAGGCTGTATAATTAAGTTCACAAACTTGCCACTGTATGCTTACATAGGCAGCACTTTATAAAAAGCTCAGTAAGGTTTGTGTTGATGTATAGCGGTGTCTTGCTAAGTGGCGTTAATTATTGTTGCTGCATGTTTTGTATGCTGTCATAAGAATGTCAGAGCAAAGAACAAACATTGAATTTCTTGACAAGAAATTGAACTTGACAAGAGTAGAAGTGAAATCAGAGATATGTTAGTCCAAATTCATGGAGATAATGCCATGAAGAAAACAGCAGTGTACAAATGGATTGTATGTTTTTCTGAGAGAAGAGAAAGCATCACTGATGAAGAGGTCAAGGTGGTCAGTAACAAGCAAAACTGATGAAAACATTGTAAAAATTTGTCAAATTGTGTGTCAAAACTGTTGGCTGAGTGTGAAAAGCATAGCAGACCAAGTAAACATTGATAGAGAAACAGGAAAATCATAACTGAAAATGTTGGCATGAGAAAGTGTAAAAAAAAAAAAAGGGAAGCTCACTGATAAACAAAAGAAAAGAAGAGTCAAAGTTTGCCAAGACCTTTAGGAGAGGCAAGACCATGCTCTGGGCTGTTTATCACTGGAGATGAAAAATGGGTATACCAACATAACCCTGAAACAAAGCATCAAAATGCACAATGGAAATCAGTCAATTTTCCACAACCAAAAAATTCTGTCAGTCCAAATGAAGAGTCAAAATGATATTGCTAACCTGTTTTGATATGAGAGAGATTAGTCATTATTTGTACCAACTGGACAAACAGTTAACCAAGTTTACTATTTGGAAGTGCTGAAAAGGCTGCATGAAAAAGTTAGATGAAAATGACCTGAACTTTTCACCAACAACTAACTCATGGCTCTTATATCATGACAATGCAATAGCTCACACGGCACTGTCTGTGAAGGAGTTTTAGCCAGTAAACAAATAACTACATTGGAACACCCTCCCCACTCCCCTGATCTGGCCCCCAATGACTTTTTTCTTTACTTGAAGACAAAGAAAATATTGAAAGGAAGATATTTTGATGACATTCAGGACCTTGAGGGTAATATGATACAGCTTTGTTGGCCATTGCAGATAGAGAGTTCCAAAATTGCTTTGAAGGGTGGACTAAGCACTGGTGTTGGTGCCTAGCTTCCCAAGGGGAGGACTTCTAAGGTGACCATGGTAATATTCAGCAATGAGGTATGTAGCACTTCTTCTAGGATGAGTTCACAAACATAATTGTCAGACCTCGCATAGGTGAAAAAACACAGCGTCCTGGGGATAACACAAGTAGCTTGGTTTTATGAAAAAAAAAATATGTACTGAATAATAGTAGGAAGATAGGATGGCACCTGTGGCTCAAAGGAGTAGGGCACCAGCCCCATATACCGGAGGTGGCAGGTTCGAACCCAGCCCCAGCCAAAAACTAAAAAAAAAAAAATAGTAGGAAGATAAAGGAAAGGGCTGGATCATAAAGGGCATTATGTACCATGCCAAGGAGCTTAAACTTGATCGTATAATGGGAACAACCGAAGTAAGGAAGATTAAGAACATCTTGAGTGTGGGACATAACCACAAGAGGAATTATACCTAACAAAATCAAATATTTTGATCTAGTTGTTTGTACCCTCACATTAACCTGAAATAAGTTTACTTTTTAATTAAAAAAAAAAAAGAGCCTCCAGTAAAAATGAGAACACTGAAAAAAAAAATTAAAAAACAATAAAAACATCTTGATGTAGTATTTGAAAGAGGTACTCCTGAAGAGGTATTTACCTCCATACTGTCCTTCCCCACGTCTCTCTCACTCTCACCTTTTCTCCATCATGAGAGGAACCCACTTACAACTCTCTTTGGAAGTGCTCTAAACTTTCCCTTTGTTCTTAAATAAAATTTCTCTTTGTTACACTGAAAAAAAAAAAAAAAAAAAGAAAGAAAGGTACTCCTGAAGTCTGGGTTTGACCTTAGCTCTGTTACTTACTATTTACTTACAAGTTACTTACCTACTTTTTCTTTAGTTTCCACATCTGAAAAATGGGGATAATAATAGAAACTATTTCATAATCCTAACAAGGAGCTCTGCCTTAGAACAGTATACAATGTTTTATGACTACTTGTTTTACAATAGCAATAATGTTTTAGATATGTTATCACTCTGATAACACTGTAGAGGACTGACGGGATGAGTGACAAACTAGAAGCAGAGAGGCCACTTAAGAATCTTCTATAGTTAGCTAGGTGAGAAATGTGGAAGAGGGATCGAAGGGAAGGAAATGAATTTGGTTACTGAACAGATTATTAAAAAAATCAAACAGTATTGTTTAAAGGGAGGTTCAAGAGCAATTTGACTTATTTTGTATAATATTTCATCATTCACATACAAAATGAATAGAAGTTTACAAGAGACAGACCAATAAGAAGAACTTTTTTTTTTTTTTTTTTGAGACAAAACCTCCAGCTGTCGCCCTGGGTAGAGTGCCGGGGTGTCACAGTTCACAGCAACCTCCAAGTCCTGGGCTTAAGCGATTCTCTTACCTCAGCCTCCCAAGTAGCTGGGACTACAGGCGCCCGCCACAAGCCCAGCTATTTTTTGGTTGTAGTTGTCATTGTTGTTTGGCAGGCCCAGGCCAGATTCGAACCTGCCAGCTCTGGTGTATGTGGTTGGCGCCTTAGCTGCTTGTGCTACAGGTACCACCCAATAAAAAGAACTTTTAACAAGGTACTCCCTAATTGAAAAATTGTCTACCATAAAATTACCTGCTTTGTGAGGTGTGAGCTCCCTGTTACTTAGAATGCTGGAGCTAAGCTTATAGATAATATTTACATTATAATCTTCACTTCCTGGGCGGCATCTGTAGCTCAGTGGGTAGGGTGCCAGCTCCCTGTAATGCCCTGGCACTCTACCCAGGGCAACAGCTTGAGACTCTGTCTCAACAACAACAACAACAACAACAACAAAACAATCTTTTGTTGTCTCAGATTTTTGCTTTTCCTCTATTACTGGCACTAGCATGGGTAAGTTGGTTTTTGCAATATCTAAATTCATCCTTGAAGCTGGGGAGCACCACAGTTCAATATATACAATATATTTTAAGGTCAATAACAGTACATAACACGGTTTGAGCATCCTAAATCTCAAAGTCCAAAATCTGCAACTTTTTAAGTGCCAGTAGATCTTTTCACTCCTATACTCAAAAATCTTGAAAAGCCTCTCCATTTCACTCGGAGTGAAAGTCAAACTCCTTACAATGCTCTAATAATTTGCACTCCTCCCTTTGTCCTCTGACTTTATCTACTACTCTACCCCCTGACCGCTTTACTTTGGTCTCTTTTCTGTGTCTGTAACATGCTCTCTATCTTAGTGTTTCTGTTCTAGTTCTCCTTTTGTGGAATGCTCATCACCAGGACAACTACTGCCTCATTACCTACAAATTTTTTCTCAAATTTCCCCTTTTTCAGTAAGGCCTATCCTGAGCACTCCCAAAATTCCTCTTTTCCCTCTACATTCTAGATTATCTTTATCTGTTCTTTCATTTTTCCATAACACTTATCACTTGGTAACACAGTACACAGTTTATTTATTAGTTATAAACTATCTCTCTCTATTGAAATGTAATTTCCTGACACATTGCAGGCACTGAATATTTGGGAAGTGAATGAATGAATGGTTTTCAACATATTTTTCACCCCAATTTAAGTGCAAAATTGAAACAAGAGAAAACAGATGCTGCTGTTAGTACTTATTCAACATTAATGTAAGGTTCAACCACCCTTGGAGCTGCCATGATTATTTGGCACTCTCTTTGGTTGAGGCCCTTTAACTGCTACTAAGAAATGTTCCCCTTTTACATGGCTGTCAGAATTATCTCCGAAAAACCTAAACAGATTACTTCACTGCAAAAAACTTCTTCTTCTTCTTTTTCTTTTTTGTAGAGACAGAGTCTCACTGTACCGCCCTTGGGTAGACTGCCATGATATCACACAGCTCACAGCAACCTCTAACTCTTGGGCTTAAGCGACTCTCTCACCTTAGCCTCCCAAGCAGCTGGGACTACAGGTGCCCACCACAATGCCTGGCTATTTTTTTTTTTTTTTTTTTAAATGTGAGATCTCGCTATGTTACGCAGGCTGGCCTGGAACTCCTAGGCTAAAGCAATCTTTCTGTCTCAGCCTCCCATGTAGTTGGGACTCTAGGTGTGTGCAACTGTACCAGGCTTATTTATTTTAGAAAATAAAGTATTTTTCCTCTTTGACATACGTGTCTTAAGACTCATCTTCTACTTTTTCTTACAAATCCCATGATCTTGCTATACTAGAACATATAGAACTTATCTGTACTAAGCTATACTCTTGATTCTCCATGAATACTATATATCGTTCATAACCCAAGGCAAATACCACATTTTTGATTCTGCCTTCTCAATGCCCCAAGGTAGAGTAATCCCTCATTTTTGTGTTCCTAAAACACTTTCTATACATATATACCAAAGCTTAGCACCATGTATTAAAAACACTATTTATATTTATATGTTTATATTTCTCTCTCCCACTGATCTGTAGATTCCCTGGTTTTACTCATCTTTTCATACTCTACACCTAATTCCTTCCAAATTCACTTAGTAGCTGGCATAGTAAATGGCATGCAGAAAGCACTGAAAAATTTGGTAGATATACAAGTGTGTATGGATTTAATATTAAGGTTGTAAAATATAATTAGATTAGTAGCAGCTATGTTTCTGATAGATAGGCTAATAGCCTTGGAAAATGTGCCATGTTTCTACTTACTAAAGTG
This sequence comes from Loris lydekkerianus, assembly GCA_963574355.1. Classification (NCBI taxonomy): domain Eukaryota; kingdom Metazoa; phylum Chordata; class Mammalia; order Primates; family Lorisidae; genus Loris; species Loris lydekkerianus. The sequence goes on along the minus strand of CAUYPK010039047.1, from coordinate 5,644 downwards.
TGAAAAGTGATTTGGGAGATTGCTCCAAGAGTATACTTTGCCCATTTTTTTCCTGTCCTGCCTTCATGGAGATAAGTGAGACAAAGGGAAAAGAGTAGACAAAAGTTAATATTCTTCCTGAATCCACTGTTGGAGAATCCAGTATGATTTTTACAAGATATTTACTTTAGAAAAGGCACTGCTGAGGCATAAAAGTGGTCCAGTTGTTTGAGCAATTAAAGGTTATAAGTTTTTGTTTTTTTTTTTGGCCGGGGCTGGGTTTGAACCCACCACCCCTACATATGGGGCCGGTGCCCTACTCCTTTAAGCCACAGGCACCGCCCTAAAGGTTATAAGTTTTAAGAGCCTTATAATCCGCTCAGCGCCAGCCACATACACTGAGGCAGGTGGGCTCAACAACAATGACAACTACAACAAAAAATTGGATGCCTGTAGTCTCGGCTACTTGGTGAGCTGAGGCAAGAGAATCGCGTAAGCCCAGAAGTTCGAGGTTGCTGTGAGCTGTGATGTTACAGCACTCTACCGAGGGGTGAGACTCGGTCTCAAAAAAAAAAAAAAGAAAGAGAGAGAGAGACTGACTTATCTCTTCATTCCTACCAGGAAGTCAGTGGTCCACCCTACCTCTGTCCTTCTCTCCCACCCTTTAAGATGCTCCTCCCTGGTCAGGTTCAGAACGGGTAGAACCAGCAAGCCTGGTCCTCTGGATGAGTTTTATTTGGTTAACAGCAGTAACTGGGGCGTCTAGTCTGCTGTAGACCGTTACTGAGTTAACTGGCCAATCAGGCTACCTGTGTCTGACTCAAGAGTGCGGATTTAAGCTTGACGTGGTTGGACAACTGGCCAAATTTTAGGAATTCTGGCCAAAGGAATGGCTGGGGGCCAGTATGTATGTGTACGCGTTCGATAGAGATTATGGGTGGGGCCAAAGTCCTACCCCGCAAATAAATACTATATACAACATATATAAAACATTCTTATGCAGAGAAGCTTCAGGTGCATCCCAAGACACATCCTAGCCCCATGTCCACCTCCCTCCAACCACGCTGCTGCTCCATAGCTGTCCTATATAGAATTTTTGGCGCCTACCATGCCAGAAACCCTGCCAGAAGCAAGGAGAAGGGAAGTGGCTAAAGCCTAAGGTCCCAGCGGATGTTGAACTAATTCATCTTAGGCCCACCAACTCCTAAAATCTCATCCTTTTCTCGGCCCAAGGAAGTCAGAAAAGCAAACAAGGGCTTCCCCTCATCTTCACCAAAGACGTAGCAGTCCGTGGAAGCACGTCACTACTAACCTCGCTCCTTTCGTCACTCCTACGGTGGTTAGCGTTTCCGTCTTCACTCGCGCCAGACGCAGTTCTGGGTGGGTCAAGGACACCAAAACGCCAAAGTAAAGACGCCTCTTTCCCCGCAGTAGGTAGACTGCTCATGTGTGTTGGGGGCGGATCCTGCTGAGCCGGAGGCCTGGTCGCTAAGAAACGCAGGCAGAAAGGAAGGTTGGGAAAAGGCAGGAACGCCACTCTATTGGTAGAGGATAGAAAGAGGGGGCTGGCCTCAAGAGCATTTTTTTCCATTGGGTAGAATGGCCGTCAATCACCCAGGGCGTGGGTGGGCGTGGCTGGGACAGCGGCCTTAGCAACCTCTGGCAAGTTGTGCAGACTGCGGTTGAACTGCGGTGGGTGAGTGAGTGAGTCAGGGAGGTCCCGGCTGCTGAGACCGCTGGTTAGGGACATGGTGAGTGTAAGTTGTCACCTCCTGCTGAAGTTTTCTCCAGAGCAAGGAGGAGATTTTGATTAGTTTATGAAATGTATGTAAGTTTCCTTTTCATGATCCTTAGGTGTCAATAGTAACCCCTGCTCATGTCGCCAGATGCGAGCGCCTTGTTCCAGACTCTAGGGACAGAAGAGGGGCTCTTCAATTCATGTTTCCCCGCATCAAACGCTAATATCTGCAGTCTCCATTAGGTTCAGCGTTGGGAACGGAATCCGCTCCTTAGCCAGACTGGAATTGAAGGCAAAGAGTAAGATGCTTCAGAACTATTAGAGGGCCGGAGGAGTGAGCTGCAGGCGGGGCCTCCGGGAACCACAGCCAGATTCTGAAACGCTGCCTGCCCAGGGCTGCTAGTGACCGACCCCGTTTGGAAGGTGAGGATTCAGAAGGCTGCCCCTGGAACTATTGAGCTGAAGACCCTACCAGTGTACGTCCAGTCCAGGGACCAAGAATCCACACCACCTTAACACCCGGAAGCTGACCACTGGGATCCACAGGAACAGGGAAGGAATCCAGTTACTGCCTCCCCGCCACTGCTTCTTAATCTGACACTGAAGACAAGAGACTGAAGACAAGTTGCTGTAGAATCCGAGAAGAAACTCAGATCCCTGGAGTAGTTTCTCCCTTCTCAGCCGTTGCAGTACAGGACAGTGTGGTAGAAGCAAATGAAAAACAATACCATGTTCTAATCAAGCATATCCCACAAAATAAACACATTTTATTATAAGACATGTAGGGATTTATAAAAGTAAGTTTTCCTTAAACGACTGCTTTTTAGACATACTGAGTAAGGCTAATTGTGTTCTCACATTAACACCATTCACTGGGCTAGCCTGCCTTTTTTTTGCCTTTTTTCCCTCTCAGAAGGCAGTAATTTTAATAAAAAATCTAAATGGTAAAAAAGATCGAGGCTTTCTACCAAGATGTTAATAACCAAAAGCACAAATGTTTAGCAAAAAGAAAAGGGGGAAATTGTTGAGGTTCTTTATATAGTAGAAAATAGGATTTATTAGATTTACTTAGTGAATCAATTATTCTGATTCTGCTAAAGTTTCTAGTTATATAGTTTATCATTCACCTACACATGTATCTGTTACAGGCATCCAACCACTGCCCAAGTTCAGAGCAATGGAAGAAAAGTGCAGCACATATGGAATTGAATGAAACTCAAAAGCAAGAAATTAAAGAGGCCTTTGATTTATTTGATGTTGATGGGTCTGGAACCATAGATGTGAAAGAATTGAAGGTTCTAAAATTATATCTAATTCTAAGACATTTAAAAAACCATTTATTTGTACAATCTTTAGATTTTTCTTTAATACAGTCTTCTGAAAGCTTTATATAAAATTTCTTCAGTGCATAAACCTGCCCTGCATTAACAATGCAATATCTTGTTAAACATTTTAATGGTATTTTATAAAATGAGTAGACTACAGCCTGGGTGTAACAATGATATACCCTATGGCATATGGGATTGGAACATAGGCCTGCAGACCTGATTTTCCCAGTTTATGCTCAGTCCATGGTAAAAAAGAGAGAAGCTAGGGCGGTGCCTGTGGCTCAAAGAGTAGGGTGCTGGCCCCAAAAGCCTAGGCCTGGCCAAAAGTGCAAAAAAAAAGAAAGAGAGGAAGCTGTTTTTTAAAAGATAATTTAAACGCTTCGAATGAGATCATAGCATATTATAATTTATTTCCTTCCTATTTCAGATTGCAATGCAAGCCTTAGGATTTGAACCAAAGAAAGAGGAAATTAAAAAAATGACAGCTGAAATCGACAAAGAAGGAATTGGCACCATTAGATTTGAAGATTTTTTTGCCATTATGAGTGTAAAAATGGTATAGTTGTGATTTTAATTTTCAAAGAAATATAAGCAGCATAGTTTTCTACCTCTTGAGGCTGTAGCAAGCAGAGGTTTCATAGAGGAAGAATTGTAACTAGGTTTTTAAGGATGAAAGGGAGTTAGATAGGAAAAGCAAGATTAAAGATGTTTTCAGGTTGTTAGTGAAAAGACTGACCAATGTGGAAAGAGATTTTTGTTAGGAAATGAGGATATATGGCAGATTAGAGAGAATGGGCTAGAATTTTGAGGCTTTGAATTCAGCAAACATATATTGAGTACCTATTTTTTACAAGGTACTATTACTATTCTAAGGAGTATTGAATGAGACAACCTTTCTGTTTTCTTGGAGCTTGAAGTTTTGGTAATAGATGTGGGTTACTACAATTAATAAGAAATGCTGCATTCTCTTTACCACTTTGTGCCTCTTTCACATCAATAAACCCTGTGTTTAAATACCATAAGGACAGATATTAGTACATTAGAATAATTGTTAAAAGTCAGAGCAATGAATAAAGTCAGAACTCAGCTACCTGACACGTTGCTGCTCTAACCCTCAAAGATCTAGTAAGTTCAGCTTGATAGAATAAATGAAAGATTAATGATAGTTGTTTATTTTTTGAAAGAGTGAAAAAGATGAAAAAGAAGAAATTTTGAAGGCTTTTAAATTATTTGATGATGATGATACTGGAGGTATAACACTAAACAATATCAAGAGGGTTGCTAAAGAACTGGGGGAAAATTTAACAGATGATGAACTTCAGGTAAGTTTTGCTTATTTTTATAATTATGTATAATTACGAATTTTATAGATTTATATATTACTATAATTATTATACATTTGAACTTTAGTTATACACTTAAAATTTGGTTTTGAGTTTATATTTGAATATTCATTTATATAATTATTCATTTTAAATATATTTCATATATTTATATTTTGTTGTACAGGAAATGCTTCATGAAGCTGATCATGATGGGGATGGAGAAATAAATGAGGAAGAATTTTTGAGAATGATGAAAAAGACCACTCTTTATTAATGCTGTTGTTTTGTTCTTTCTCGAAATTTGTTAACAAGTTTGCATTTGTTATACAGTTTAATAATTTCATGCTGAATGTATTCACTTTAATTTTACTTCGTATGCACAAATTGGTGTCAATGTGTAGTGTATGTGAGAAATTATATGTTTCTACCAATATGTGGTTAAATCTACAGCATCAAAAAAACATATCTAATTTGAAGTACAAATCCAAGAATAGTATTAATTCTGTTTTATAGCCTTAGATTCCAAAGACAGAATTATTTTACATTTGATGAAGTTGGCCCCACAGCCAAATGAATTTGGCAGACAGACCATTACTTTCCCTACATATCCTTTTGTGCAGCTCTATACAAATGGATGGACATTTGCATTTTAATCAGTTGTTCAAATATGTAAAATTTGAATACTTCTCAACTATGTAAAGTATTAAATAAAATTGGCAACTATATTATTTGCTAAATTTCTTCTTATAGTTTTAAAGAAAGAAATTCAAAACAGTATTTGCATCATCTCTATCTTCCTGTAAGTTTGATCTTGTAAATTAGCATAAAATAGGTCTGCTAGGACAGGTAATATTGGGATTTTTTTGTATTGTCTCAGTTAACACAAGTTGGAAGCTGGCAGTATTAGTTCCATCTTACATATAAAAAAAGCAAAGTTCAGAAAAGTTATTAAAAATTGCTAATTGTTAATAAATTATACATGAATTTCATATCTTATATTCTCACTCTTTATTATGCCACTTCCCTATGGATAAAAACTTCTAGCATAAAATTAATTATGTATTTTCTAATTTTCAATTATATGACTCCCTTGTAATTTATTGTTTTTTTTTTTTTTTTTTTTTTAGTTGCCATCAATAAGAAATTTACTTATTTTAAAAAAATCCAAATGCTGGCATTGTCCAGAAAAATTTAACAGGTTTATTTATAATTGTTATAAAGTTGAACTGCTGAAACTTGTTCACTGAAACATTTTGACTTGCATTAATGCTGCA